>JBBPBX010040970.1:0-29101 GCA_038048925.1 Garcialebias charrua
TGATGATGTTCTTTACCAGCTCCTACAAGCAGGATCTGCAGAGTCGTCTATCCGTAAGTCTTCCAAAGTTCTTTTAACACCTTTATTCCAAAATGTATCCCAGGACCTTTATCCTGCTGGAGGACTTCAATGCCCAAGTGGGTAATGACAATGTGACCTGGAAGGGCGTGATTGGGAGGAACGGCCTCTCTGATCTGAACTCGAGCTGTGTTCTGTTATTGGACTTCTGTGCTAGTCATAGTTTGTCCATCACAAACACCATGTTTGAACATAAGTGCACTTGGCACCAGGAAGCCCTAGGTAATAGATCAATAATTGACTTCATAGTCGTGTCATCTAATTTGCAGCCGTATGTTTTGGACACTCGGGTGAAGAGAGGAGCAGAGCTGTCAACTACCGCCTGGTAGTGAGCTGGATCAGATGACGGAGGAAGATGCTGGACAGACCCGATAAACCCAAACGTGTAGTGAGAGTTTGCTGGGAACGCATGGCAGAAGAACACCTCAGAGAGATCTTCAACTCACACATCCTGGAGAGGTTTAACCACATCCCAGCTGAGGTGGGGGACATTGAGTCTGAGTGGGCCATGTTTTGCACCTCACTTGTTGAGGTAGCTACCTTGAGCTGTGGCTGTGACGTTGTCAGTGCTTCTCGCTGTGGAAGTACACAAACTCGTGGTGGACATCCCGGGTTAGGGAGGCTGTAAAGCTGAAGAAGGAGTCCTATCAGGCCTTGTTGGCCATTGGGACTCCAAAGGCAGCTGAGGAGTACCGGAGGGCCAAGTGGTCCACAGCCTTGGCTGTTTCTGAGGCAAAAGTTTGGATGTTTGAGGAGTTCAGTGAGACCTTGGATAACGACACTTCCGGTAAGATGACACATGTGTACCTGGCTTGCAATCTACCTCTGATGGTGGTATTTGGATTATTTCTGGGGGGGGTTTCTTGTTTTTTGTCTGGGATAGCAACTTGCTACTTGTACATGACCGACAACAGCTCCTCAATCTTCGATTTTCTGCATCTGCTGTTGGTGATTCGAACCATTTTGAACATAACGCTAGACCTCCCACCCATGCTGGCGGACCTGCCGGCTTGTTTACGCTGAGCCCCAAGCCTGCCTACTTGGAGATATTGCTCCAGACGCCGGGGAAAACGCGTCAGCCGGCTAATAAAACTTAAGGCTCTGCGTGGTCAACGTTTCCGCAGCCAGCTTCCTACATGCCCGGACCAGGTGTAAACGATAAATTTCCTAAAGAGATCCTCAATCGGAAACGCGTTTTGTTCCCAATCAGGAAGAAATATATGTCTGAGGACGTCAGAGCTACGGTGGCTGTAGACAAACTGTATATTAACGGTCAGCTGTTCCGAGAATGGGACGTCACTCTGTGGCTTTATTAAAAGTAACAACAGGTTAGTCTGAAGCAGGGCTATTCAATGTACGACCCGCGGGCCAAATCAGGCCCACAGGCGAGCTAAGTCGGTCCACCAATGGGTACACTTTAAAAAAAACAAAATCAGAGTTTTAACTATAAAACAAAGTTATTTAATGATAAGAACTACTGATATATGACTTCTGAGCGCTTGGCTTTCAGTAACTGTGGCCCTCTGGACTGTTTAGTTGAGTAGTCCTGGTCTAATGCTTGTTACATTGGAGGTAAATTAACTGACATTTGTAAATAAAATGTAAAGCACAGCTCGGGTGTCTGCACTGGTGAAGGTGAACGGTTTCATAGCTATTATTTTTTGTTATCGTTTGTTTGTTTTTCCTTTTTTTATTTTATTTATCTTTCTTTTTTCTTTTCAATATCAATTATTAGCGCACAAGCACAAAGGCAGATATACACCCATGTCCATCCATACAAATATCTCATAAAGGAATGCATCCATGATTTATCTTAAAAAAACAACACTTAAGATTATTTATAAATCATAAATAATCAACCCTCAAGGATTATGTTTTTGTCTGGGTGTTTTATTATTTTTTATATTTGTGATAATGGGTGTGGTTTATCCATATTCTCAAAAGCACAAGCATGGGCACCTTAAGGTTTGTCACATGGAATATTAATATAGCCAATTCCGCTCCTGCTTCATGGAATATCTTACAAAAAGATCTGAAGCTCTCGACCTTGACTTCTCTAAATGGTTTTCAGAATCTGTTGGAATCCTGGCAAAAACCAATGCAGATTTGTTCCTGTCTTTGATTTTATACATCTACCTTATAATGTTTTGCTAGTTTTTTGATACTTTGTTAAAAAAAATGTATTTCTCTCTTTTGTTTTTTCTCTCTTTTGTTTTCTATTGTTTATTGTTTAAGGAAATTCTACCATTGCTGTTCATCGTTCTTTAGTTTTAGCAGGTCGCTTTCGTAAATGAGCCCATGAGGCTCAATAAGATTTACCTGACTAAATAAATAATAATAATAATAATAATAATAATAATAATAATAATAATAATGAATTCAATTTATAACGCACTTTTCATTACTGAAAATCTCAAAGTGCTACACATATATTGAATGCTACACACATTCATAAACCGGTGGCGGCAGACTGCCATGCAAGGTGCTTTCCAGTCCTACCGGGAGCAACTCAGGGTTAAGTGTCTTGCCCAAGGACACAACGACACATGGTGTGGGGAACCGGGATTTGAACCGCCAACCTTCCGATTGGGGGACGACTGCCATTACCAATACGCCACGGCAGCCCATTTCACTATAGTATTGTCTTTACTTAATCTGCTCAACCTGTTTTGTATTTGCAATTTTTTTAATCCTTAATTGTTTTTGTCGTTCAAGCACACTTGCACCTGTATCTGAACCTACCATTCTGTGTTTATTTGTCTTTCCTTTCTGTCCTTTCAAACACAGCTAGTCAAAGCAGATGATCGCTTGTCCTGAACCTGGTTCTGCTGGAGGTTTCTTCCTTTTAAAAGGGAGTATTTCCTTTCCACTGTTGCCATTGTGCTTGCTCAGGATGGGAAACTGCAACAAAGTGAAGATTTCATGTGGCTGCTGGCTTCCTTATATAAAAAACTTAATTAATTTGCTTTTCTATGTATGTGAATGTTCCTGTAAAGTGCCCTGAGACAACTTTGTTCATACATGTATTTGGCAATATATATAAATAAACTGAATTGAAATTGATTTGATATTAAAATTCCTAAAAACAGTAGTTTTCAGGAAATTTCTCTCTTCTTTGTGAAATGTGAACACTTGTTTTGATTGAGTCAGGAGTTTGCATTTGTTTGAACTCTGAGTACATGAACAATTAGTTTAGTCTCTCCATGTTAAATTTATCTATTTATTTATTTGTTTGTCTTTCTAGAGAAACCTCTCGAGGTGAAACTGTCCAGTAAAATGAAGCCTATAGAGGAAAGTATGGAAGATGATGTTTTTGAAGAGCCAGCACCCTTTCACAAGCTGCCCAACCCTTGAGAGAAGGTGTAGCCAGGTGGTGAAGAAGACGGAATATTAAGAACCTCCAAATGTTCCTCATCCTCTGCATGGTTTTTAATAAAATATAATGTTCAAGAGAATGGTCATGGGGCTGCGAATTTTGTAGACTAGGTTACCAACTGGTCTCCAAAATAACACATAATAATTAAACTTAAAATTTCAAGAAATAAATTAATTTTCAGTTGCAGACTTGTATTCTAAGCTGTGTACAATATTTAAGTAGTTGTTGCTTTCACCTTGGCCTGCATTTTAACCACTGTGGCAGTTTCCACCATACTTATGATTTAATCTATTGGAGTATACTTTAGAAATAGTTATAGGCAGGTTTGGATAGATTTTTATAATTATAAGTTACCGTCAATGTTGTTTTAAGTCCTAGGAATCTAAGGCCACATGCTTTTCATGTTATATTTTGGAGGAGAGTTAAAATTCACGTAAAATACACCAGTAGTGTTACTGACAGAAGTTCCAGACACCTGCAACAACTACTTGATGTGACAGTTCTGAGAGACACATTTTTGCACAGACTTTTTGAGCATGTTTAAAACTCAATGAACAAGACTGCAAGCACCTGATTTACCAAACCAGTTGAGAAACATCACAAACATTTTGAGACATTTTGGTAATTACCTTATTTTTGCAATTTGCCAACTAGCTTCAGCCTAATCAGGCAATAGCTGCTAGCACTAGCTTAAAATCTCATTTATAAACAATGTATCCACTATTTGTTCACTAAAGTGCATCTAAGTATATTTCATTTTTGTTTCTTGTTTTATGGGGTCTCAATCAAGTGTGTTCCAACAACAAAAAAAACATTGTTTGGTATTATATATTGTGTTATGACAATGTCACATATTTATCCACAGCATTTTTGAATGGATTTATTACATTAGTCTTTAATTTAATGAAATTTGAGCTAAATAATCTATTGTAATGCAATGCCTACAACAAAGTTCTAATCAGTTTTCCTTGTTACATGCTTTTGAAACAATTGCATGGCCATAGGGCCAGCAGGGCTGCAAAGTTATAGAGGCGACATGTGCCCCCTAACCATTTGATGTACCTTTATCGATCCATGTTTTATGTAAAACAAACTTATCTCGTGTGTTTGATATTTTCAAAGTATGAATGGTTTCCTTTTTAATGATTTAGAATCAGTTGACATAAAGCCATTGTAAAATTCCTGCTACCAACAACAAAAAACATTGTTCATGTTCGTATGTTGTTTAAAAAAAGACAGTTTTATTTCAGTGTTGTAAACATTGAACGGTGCAAAGCTATTTCATTTTTACATTACATTTATAGTTGTTATTACATCACACTTAGTTATTACACTACATTACATTTAGTTATTACATTACATTACATTTAATTATTAGGTTATATTACATTTAGTTATTACATTACATTACATTTAGTTATTACGTTATATTACATTTAGTTATTACATTACTTGACATTTCATTATTACATTATAATACCTTTAGTTAATACATTACAGTAGTCCATGATTTGTTGCGTATGATCCATACCCTGGAGCCCTGTGATAATTGAAAAGCTTGTGAAGTAGGAATACAGTAATCCAAGTTCAAGTACAAGTACAGTCAACTTTATATTAAGGCTTTAGAAACCTTTCCCACACTCTTGGAGTGTTCTAATCTCTTAAACCTACGTCATTTTAACAACGCATGCTACTAAATTTTACTTACCGTACTAGCTCTGCAGAAAAGCAACAGTTATGTTTCTGGTTCAACTCTGTTCTAGTCCGAATTGGTTAGTTTCTGCAGATCTATCCTGCAGCAAGCAAGCCCACAATCAGTCCTCTAAACTCTTAAAACTACTAACTTTAACATCATACAACACTGAATTTTGCCATCTCCCCACATTAAATAACTGTTGTGGAACTAATCACAGCCACTGAATCCGCGATTAGGAACAACAAATTGACAGAAGCAGATATGGAAGCGGATATGAGACGAAATGAAAACTAAAATGGTTTAGCAGGAATGCTTTTTCATTTCAAAACCAAGCTGCCTTTTTTGAGTCATAAATAAAATTAAAAATGAATAAACCAAACTGCATTTTCATTTTCTTCTTCGAGACTGCTCAATTTGTAACTTAATTAAAATGATAAGTAAAATAACATTTAACATTTAATTTTCAATATATGTCTTTGTAAAAAGTGGCCAAAATTCATTTTGAAATGTCAATTTTGAAAATTAAAATGAAATAGCAGAAATGCTTTTTAATTTCAAAGTCAAGCTGCCTTTTTTGAGTCAGAAATAAAATTAAGATTAAATCATTTTCATTTTCTTAGTCAACACTGTCAATTGTCATTGAACTACAGAGCAAACTGCCTTTTCATTTTCAGCCTGCCCCCCTGCGCTTTTAGTGTGACAATATTCAATCTCAAATGGCAAATCCAAGTCCCGCCCACTGAATCACTGATTGGCTGTTTTAGGAGCAGGCGGAGATTTAGCCAGGAGGACAGTGTCACCCAATTTGAAAGACAATACCCCTCAAAAAGAAGGTGCCAAGATTTTATCTAAGTCACAGCCTGAGTGATCCCATCAGAGAACCTTTATTGTCATTCGCACCACATGTGGTACATGTGAATGTGATAAACAAGATTATTTACACAGGCTCCCAGTTCCATCCAACAAAGAACAGTAATACATCTAAGATGTTAACTAAGAAAAATATCAACTAAAAATACACTAAGCACTAATATCATAGAAAAACATTACTCCACACAGCAGCACAAACATGTAATAAAAATAAAATAATAAAAGTTTGTTTTGAAAATAACTGTTCACGAGAGAAAAATTAGTTATTTTATTAAAAATAAAGTTTTTAAACAAACGTTTTTGTTTAAAAAAAAATCATTACAATTCCAAAAGTTTTGATTACTATTTTAATTTTACTTAACTGTTAGTTTTTTTCATTGAATATTTGTGAAAACAATTTTCATTCAACCTTTATTTAGCTGCTGCTGTTTGTTTTCAAAGCTCTGAATGGACTTGCACCTCTCTACTGTACATCTCAGAACTTCTGAAAGCCACCAGCCCGGCAGAGCTTTACGATCTGCCAGTCAACACCTGCTGGAGGTGCCTCGCTCAAGGTACAAACAATGGAGAGACCGGTCCTTTTCTGTTGCCGGCCCAAAAGCCTGGAACAGCCTCCCCCTTGAGCTGCGTGCCACCTCTGATCTGACTCTGTTCAAAACCAGACTGAAGACCCACTTGTTCAAAAAAGCTTTCAGTGTGTAACTTTTATTACTTTTGGTATTTTAGTATGTAGCATTTTTATTTCCATTGCCTTCTTTTATTGCTGTTGTTTCTTATTCTATTTTCATTGATTTATTGTTCCAGTTTATTCATCTTTTTATCCTGTTAAGCACCTTGGTCAATGCAAGGCATTATCCACCTTATTTTCGTTTTCGCGGCACTACCCATAATTCATAGCGGAAGCCGGGAGTGTACTTCCGCCCGCGGTCCCGCGCTCTTGTTTACGTTTGTGGGGAAACATACTTGCTAGCGATTTATTTATTTATTTACACAAAAGTTTCCTTTACCTCACGTAAATGGAAGCACATAAGAGGTGGATAATTCCAAGGATGTTTTAAGAAGCTGCGAAGATAAGACGTTAACTGCGAAGATAAGACGTTATCTGTGCTTCAGCTGTCACTGAGCAGTGACAGCTGAAGCACAGATAACGTCTTATCTCACTGCTCACGGACAGGCTGACTGGACACTGTGGAAGGTACATCACTTATATCAGAATATTTAGATCACAGCCAGACATTAATAGTCAGAGTTCAAGTCTGTGCTGTGAATGGAAGCATACATTTAATATAAAATTTGTTGAAAATGTCACAATTGAAATGTACAAAGTTGAAACACATGCTGTTTAATTAACAAGTTGATAAAGTAGTTATATATTTTCTGCAATATTCAAATACAAGATAATATGAAATATGTACATTGTTTTGAGAAAACCATGTGTTGCCATTTAAAGAAGAACCTGTTACATTGTGGTTGAATAAAACAAAAAAGAAGTCATTTTTCAGTTGATCTCATACATCATCATCATCATCATCAACTTTATTTGTAAAGCGCTTTAACACAGCCACAGCTGAAACAAAGCGCTGACCACCAAACTAATACACAGTGAACTAAAATTTCACTTTAAAATACAATAAAACGACAAGTTAAACAGATAAAATCAATAAACATGAAGTAAAAGTAAGTACATACACTATTACATAAGCTTTTCAACAAAAACATTCATGGTGTATTATATACAAAAGAGAAACATAGAAATTATTTACTCCATATCTAAAAATTTCTGTGTTAAGGTACTCTGTCCGGTCGTAGAATCTTCAATCACCAGCAGACTCCCAGGACATGGATGGAAACTCGACTTCGTCCAGAAGTTTTGTGCAGTCGTACACACAGCAACAAACGAGTTAAAATCTTCTATAAATAAATCTGCTGTTCATTTACATTTGTTATTTTTGTTGTTATTTCAATAATTAAAATACACTGTTCAATGTCTAATAATGTGAAGTAGTTTCATTGTGATGTCACCCATACTACTCATTGTAATAAACATAAATAAAAACTAAAGGTCCTGATTGTTCTTAGGCCAGTGTTTTTATTCACATGTGCAAAGCAAAAAAACATTCATTTTGCTTATAAGTTTTGATCACCCAGGAGACTGACAAAGTTCAGAATAAAAGCTATAATTATACATTTAAAACAGTTGAAACTGAATACTGTACAATATGACAACTGTGGGTGGTGTTGTCTTAATGAAAATGAATTGGCACAGAATAAAGATCAAAACCAATTCAACAAGCAATGATGGAGACCAGCAAACTGAACAGATTTCTCTTCATGTGGAACTGTCCGATTTCAGCCAACTCCACAGGAATCCAAGGTGTAGATCTGAGACTGGACCCAGGTGTACAAACTTATCTCTGGATGGATCTCGTGGCTTCAATGTTCTGTAAAGTAGAAAAAGAAAACTTGTCTTGTCATAGACAGTGTGTACAGTACAGTATTAGTACTAAAATGAGTAAATAAAGCATTTACTTAATGTAGGATCTTATCTCTGGATGGATCTCGTGGCTTCAGTCTTCTGTAAAGTAGAAAAAGAAAACTTGTCTTGTCATAGACAGTGTGTACAGTACAGTATTAGTACTAAAATGAGTAAATAAAGCATTTACTTAATGTAGGATCTTATCCCTGGATGGATCTCGTGGCTTCAGTCTTCTGTAAAGTAGAAAAAGAAAACTTGTCTTGTCATAGACAGTGTGTACAGTACAGTATTAGTACTAAAATGAGTAAATAAAGCATTTACTTAATGTAGGATCTTATCTCTGGATGGATCTCGTGGCTTCAGTCTTCTGTAAAGTAGAAAAAGAAAACTTGTCTTGTCATAGACAGTGTGTACAGTACAGTATTAGTACTAAAATGAGTAAATAAAGCATTTACTTAATGTAGGATCTTATCTCTGGATGGATCTCGTGGCTTCAGTCTTCTGTAAAGTAGAAAAAGAAAACTTGTCTTGTCATAGACAGTGTGTACAGTGCAGTATTAGTATTAAAATGAGTAAATAAAGCATTTACTTAACAGATCTGTCATTAAATAATATAAATAAATATAAATAATACTGTATAAACACGTGTGCAACACACAGTTATATTATTTAATGACAGATTTGTTAAGTAAATTCTTTATTTACTCACATTTTAGTACAAATGTAGCTTCATGTGCACTTTTCTCCTCTTTAATTTACATCATTATTTTAAATGTGCTTTAATAACTCTGGTTTAATGACGGGTCAGGTTTTGAGGCCTAGTCATTGTTGACACGGTCTGTCTTTGAAAAAAGATGTGTAAACTGTCTCAATCATATAACCAGCTAAATAACAGTTTAACTAAAATAACACAGCCAAAAAAAAAAGTCCAGGCTCAAGAACCAGCACTTTGTTGTGAGTGTTACCGTCTGGAAGTTAGCCTTTAAAGTAGCTACATGCTAAGCTAACCACAGCATTATCACAGCAGTACAGACGCTAAATCATGAAAAAAAAAAAAAAAACAGCTACTAAACAGACGGTTATACTCCGATATTGTTCTGACATGGTTTCACAAAATGATTTATATAGAATATTTTGTTTACCGAACTAAAGTTGATCGGAGCGCGACGTCTTCGAGAGCAGGTCCGAGGCTGAGTCAGACAGAGGAAGGAGCAGCTGACAGCTCCTCCGATGGACGTAGATCCTTCACGTTTACAACAGCGCGTTGCTCAAACGTATACCTGGCTGTAACACCCTCTAACCCAGCAAGAAACAACCCCAAAAATTAAAAAAACGAGAGAAAATAAACTGGTGTCCCGGCTTGTTTTTCACAGCAAACCACACACTACAGGACTTCCGGGTTCCGGCGGAAGTTTACCACCGGGAGGGGGCGGCACCGGACTGTCATGGCGGCCTACATGAGCTTTTGGCGAAAGAGGTGGATAGGAAGGTGCTATACAAATAAAGTTTATTATTATATTATTATTATTTATTTAGTCAGGTAAATCTTATAGACCCTTTTCACCGATTGCGCAATACCGTAAGCACCGCCACCGCGCTGTAAACACACAGTACTGTAATTGAAGTCGAAGCTCCAGTTTTATTTCTCAATTGTGACCATGTTGTCTGGAAAACAAACCTCTGTAAAGAAGACAGAAGCTGCAAGAGAGTATGTGGACCAGCTTCAGCCTGCAGCAAAGGAACGTCATTTGGATAAAATACTAATAATTGGCAGCCAAGACCCATACCGGCTCTCCAACATGTCAGAAGATGAGAAGACCTTACCAGCTGGGACCTACGCAGACATTGTGAATTATTTGGTGTTTGGTGATTTATATTTAATTTGTGTGTGTACATATAAATATATTTTGGGTGTGTTTTTAAACACACACTAGCTATGTACAGGTAGTCCCTGACTTACGAGCGAGTTCCGTACTTATGAGTTGCTCGTAAACCGAAAATTCGTAATTCGGGACTACCTTTTTTTCTTTTCTTTTATACACCGCACGAGCAGGTACATGTGCGGTAATGAACAGTTACAAAGCATTTCAACTATCCTAACACTTTAAAATACTTTAAAATATTGTAAAGGATTATGAGGAGGTCAATATTAATACTGACCTCTTTACCTTAATTGATTTACTTATTCAGATTGAATAGTAAATTCACGGATTCTGTTCTTTTTCAGTTTACCCAATATTTCTGTGATCTTTATGATGGATAAATAACAGAGCTATAAAGTGACAATGGACACGTTAACTTAGCTTGATATGTCAAAGAGACACTATCATTTATTTAAAATGAATCAACTAAATTAACACCATTACACTTGATTGACATGATTTCACTTTCTTTCAAATTAAAACGTCAGCACACTTGAATTTAACACAACAGACTTCAATATTGGATGTTAAACATATTTAGTCTGAGGGCTCTTTAACTTAATTAGTTTCCAGCTTAGATTGAGAGGGAAAAGAAATAGGAGGAAAGATTTAAGAAGAATTGGGAGCATGAGACCAAAGTGACACTTCTCATCCGACTTCTGCTAAAATCCAGGTACGTTTTGTAAACAGCTCTTTACCTTTCGACGACAGCCCGGTAAGAGGGAAGACCTTGTAGCTTTTCAGATGCACGGGTCCTTGTGGGAACCAGTACAGTACCTTCGAGCAGGGTATTCGTTTACGTTTCCAACGTCTCCTGGTTTCGCGTTGGTCATCAGAAAATATGTCAGCTCCTGGCCTCTGACTTCAAGATAAACTTATTCCAGGGAGGAATAATCAAAGTTTTTGAGCTTACGCTCGTTCGAAGTGGACCCATAACAACATGTTATCAGTCCCAGCTGGATGACGAGTCCTTAGCGCGTGACTGGTGGTCATTCAGCTCTTTGGGAAAATTCACATCTCTCTCTGAAGCTCCCAGAAACTCTGAAGCGTTTCCGCACAGTTAGAACTTAAAAAGCGACTTAGAGAGGAGTTCACTTGCCTTATCAGACCCAAGGTTACAGCCAGAGCAGAGGGAGATTTGTTTAGGAAAAGACAGAGAAGCTGGAGCCTTGTTCATGAAAAACAACGGATTAACCTGTCTTCTGACTTTCTAAACAAAACCGTCTGGTCTATGTGACCCGAGATTTCACCTTTAACACAGCAGTGAACACAGTTTAACTCTTACAGAATAACACAGCTTAAAAGCACACATCATGAAAATGACAAAAGTTATTCTTTTGATCACATCAGCCTAAAATCAAAGATAGAAATAGTCTCTTTTTGGTGACTATGTTATCAGATTATAGCTAAATGAATGATTTTGTAGTAAATGTCTTGCTTTACTGAGAGGTCAGTAAAGGTCATCACTGGACAGTTCAAAAACCTTAGTTTGACCCTGGGTAGGTCCACTACATCTCCCCCCTTTTGGAAGCCATCGCCAGTCCTTGGGGATGGGGTCCAACACGAAAGGAAACCTTGAACTGTCTTTGATCTTGAAGCAATCCAGTAAGTGGAAAAGAAAAATCAAAAATTATAATCCCATAAAGTTTTTGGAAATTCCATACTGTTCGGAGGTAATCCCATTGCGAAAAGCTTTTAATCCTTTGGAAAACAAAGTCTGTTAACTCTTGGAAAACAAAGTCTGTGATCCCTTGGAAAGCAAAGTCTTATAATCCACAGCGGTAATTCCACAACGATTAGTTTTGTTGATTGATCAGCAACAATTGTTTTCATAATCAGCATGTAGAGGGGATCCCTCGATTGACGCAGAGGAGGCGACCCTTGGATGAAGGTTGAAGACCAAGCGTTGGAGCTGCAGGTCCCCACATCGAAGGTTGTTGGCTGGTTGGTTTCCAGTCAGTGCCACTCTGGTTCTATGTGTCATGCAATTATGTGGTTTTTTAAGGTGGGCTTATGATTGGGATTTTACATTAGGCCCTACCTATATGCACCTGGTATGTAAGCTATCATGGTTTAGATCAGCTACAATTACCAATTAAGGGGTGGATCAATTCTGTAAAATTAGATATAGGGATTTGTACCTATAAAATTTTGGAGGGCTTCTGTAACGAAGGCCTCTAATTCCAAACTATTCCTCCATTCATTACTTAGTTTAGGTTAAACTAAAATAAAAATGAAATATAGTTTGATCTAAATGTCTGTTGTCTTTTAGACGATCGACGTAGGATTTGGTATTCCTAATAAATTTTGAAGTCTATGGCGAGACTCATCAAAATGAATAGATAATCTAGAATAGAAACGATCGAATCGGTTCAATTTAGAAATTGTGAGACCAGTGTAGTTTATGGTACCTTGAGTAGCTTTAAACTACATTGACTCTTCGACGATTGAGATTTAACAAAACGAACTGCATGTTGGCATAGTTAAATCCATATCATTCATTAACCAATGTTAATACAAAACCTTTTTGGCTGGGAGTGTTCAGAACCAAACAATATCTCAACTAATGACAACAGTAATGACTAAACAACAAGGAAACAACGTTTCACTGCTTCGACACACTCTTGTCGTCAGATTCCAAAGTGCAACACACAAGAAAAACAGGTCTCAACTTTATGACCGAGGTCAAATTAAATCTCGTGGATTTAAACGGTTGTTAAGGTTAGTTTTTTGTTGTGGGTTTTAGGCTTAGCGTTTCTAAGTTCAAATTGGACAATGCGACTTATAGGGTGGGAAATATGGTAGTTTAAACCTGATTAGTTTATTTACTAACTTGTGTTTGGACGACCTTATTATCCCATGAAGTCGGTGTGTTTGTGAGATCTTTGTCTTTTGTGGAGTCATTGAACGCCTTGTAAGGTTTGATCTGATTTCGATGTACCCATTTAGCAATTGGCTCTTTGCGGCCTTTGCTGATTTTGATTTCGTAGACGACTGAGGACACTTTGTCTGTTATCAGATGAGGTCCAGTCCACCTGGGCATTAGTTTGCGGGCGAGAGTTCCGGTCCCGGACTCTCCTTTCCCGGTTGCTGGGGCGAACGTATAGTACCAGACTCTGTCTCCCACTTGGAGTTCATTGTGAGAGGCCTTTTGGTCGTAGTACGCCTTACGTCCTTCAGCGGATCTTTCCAGGTTTTTCTGGGCGAAAGCAAAAGTGTTTCTGAGGTGTACATTCAAATCTTTGTCTTTGGCATGGCCTAACATCACCCCCCTTTGGTCATGGGGGACCACGATCACAGGTGAGGACGTCCGTCCATGGGCACAAGTTAGGATGCCACCGTTTAGTTTAAGCTGTTCGCGCAGCTGAGAGAAGACGGTACACAGGAATCGTTTAGGTTTTGGCCAACGTATTTTCTTACGTTTACCTCTTTCCGTGTAATTCAGGTGTGTCACAACCGTCGGCGCAGTCGCAGGTGTGTCTGATTGTACAGACTGCGACGGGTCACTGGCGTTGTGTGTGTCTTCCCACTTCTTGACTGAAGAGGGGCTCTTCGAGTCTGTAAAAACTATGTCATTTCTGACTAGCTCCAGACACAAATGTTCCTGAACCAAGGTTTCATCGAAAGCTTGGCTGATAGCCGATTTACCTGTCCCAGGGGACAGTACAGCAACCTCGGTGTGGGGTCCTTGGATCTCCACACCTTTCTCTACCTGTGGTAGGTAATGTGAGTTTGCCCCCTTCTTGTCTGATGAGGGGTCCTCGTAATCTGCAACAATGATGTCCAAGTGACTGTCAGCGTTTGGTTGACTGTCATTTTCTGGACTCAGATGCCCTTGAACCAAGGTTTCATTGAAAGCTTGGCTAATTGCCGAATTACCTGTCCCAGAGGACAGTACAGCGTCTTCGGTGTGGGATCCTTGGATCTCAACACCTTTCACTACCTGTGGTAGGCAGTGGTCAGGGAGTGCTGAATGTGTCAGCTCACAGAGGAGGTTCTCTTGTTGGGCCAGAGTTTGGTCCAACTTTTGGGTCTCTTCTGTCTCACCTGTAGTTGAAGGTTCACTTACCGGGCTCTCGTCCTCGGATGAGCAGTCCCTTGTGTCCTCTGCGGTACCTGCGGTTAGGCAGTCTGTATCACAACTAGGAGGCACTTTTATTGGCAGGGGTTTTCTCACTGTGCTCCACATTTTCCGTTGACCATAATCTATAATCGCGTTGAAGCGGTTTATAAAATCTTGGCCAACCAAAAATGGGAATGAGTCAAGTTTAGACACAAACACCGGGTGGCGTAGTGTCATTTCGCCAATCTGCATGTGAACCATAGCTATAGCTGTCAAGGTTGTTCTCGTCTCTGCGAGACCCTGTAGCTCAATAGCACATTTCTCAAAGGGTATTTGCCTGTCAACACCGTTAGCGGCGGTCCTCAGCTCCTCGAACAGCCTGGCCGACATAATAGTTATATCAGAACAGCTGTCCAGGAGGGCTTCACGCTCAAGGACACCTTCCAGTGTGATGGGCAGGTAAGCTTTCTTAGCCACCCCCCTTTGTATAAAGTTACACAGAAACCTCACAGGTCTTTGGCCCACGTTTCTGTTCACGTGTGACTCTGTCTGTGTAATCTTGTTCACTGCCAGCATCTTGTTGGCTGACAGCATCATGACCTTCAGGAAGTTGTAGACTATCAGCAGTTTGTTTGCTGTCTTCGTCATCAACTGTGTGCTCAGAGTTGTCAAGGACAAGGTCACTCATTGTCCCAGTATGGTCATCCTCTGTATCATTCAAGTTTTCAAACAACCAACTTACATCCACCACCTCATCAGAGCTTGGAGGTTTGATGTCTTTGTTCTGGAACGTATGCGACCTTTTGCATGTCTCGGAATGTGTCATCCGAGGTGCAGGTCCACGTCTCAGGGGTCCCTTCCGGGCCCACCCTGGTCTTGGGCGTCCTGTAGAGCTAACACCCACCTTTAGTTGTTTTTTAGTTTGAAAATCTTGTTTAATCTCGCCTTTTTTAGGACTGGAATCCAGCTCCAGCGAGTGGGATTTGACCGCTTCACCTGGGGACACCTGTAAGGGTGTTTTGATTAGCATGTTAGCTTCAAATGCATTTATAGCACACTGTTTTATTTCTTCCATGGTTTGCTTTTTTGGAATAACCATGGTGAGCAGCTGAAGTCTTATCTCAAAGACGAGATGGAAGAAGAAAGACCACTTAAAGTCTTCATCTTCTTCCATGCCTGGTGTATATTTGTCACCAAAATGAGCTTTAAGAAGCCTGTCGTAAAACATCAGAGGATGTTCACCTGCTTCTTGCCACACGTACCTGTCAACTGAGCAGTCACCACCTCGGCTCGTTCTAAGCCATTGTGGGGTCCTGATGGAGCGGACCCTCTCACTTGTTTCACCCTGTTTAACGTCCATTATTGTATTGATTTTGTGTGAAAAAAAATCAAAAGATTGTTCTCATGTTAGTGTTTGCAAATAAATATTCACTTTTAATGTAGCACTGAGTCAAATAAACTAATCAGCTGAGGTTTACGCGTTTCACTGTGTAATAAGTATTCATAGGTACCTTTTTTCAGGTTTTTACCCTCAATGAACTTTGTAAAAGTTAAATGCACTCTTGCAGTGTTAACTTTAAAATAGAACTTACGTTCAAACAACAGTTACTAACTAACCCAAGCAGCCTGATTTCCGTTTTTTCTTACTCAAACGCTTATAAAAGAGGGCTGACTTAAATGCAATGACTTCACTAAAATGTGACAGGATGCTGCTTGAGCATGCCTTTAAAAAGATGACTTGCAGTCTCAGTGAAACTGATTTTGTACTGCATTTGACAGTTATCAGGAGTGAAAAAGGACGTTCTGTTCGTTATTTCAAACAATTTCTTATTTAAAATAAACGAGTGTTCGTGCGCTCAGCATAACAGTACAGTAATGATTGTGCACAGAAAAACGTTAAAAATGCCATTTTTAACTAAGTGTGCAGATGTACACACCAATTCTGTTTAAAATTCAGAGATGTGAAGAGCATAATGTGGAAATGCTCTGTTCTCCATCATTTTTTTTATTTTATTTTTTATTTAATCTGAAAATCAAATAAAAAAAATCCTTTTTGAGTGTTATTTTAAATCTCTTCAGTATTTAAAATAAGCATCAATTGTTTGTCTGTACCTCTGTTATTCTAAAATTTTTTATTTAAAATGAACAGGAATTTTTGTTTGTGTACAGAACAATTTTTTAAAGCTGGTAAATTCCCCATAAAAATGCTGACTTTTTTATGATGTTTTTGAGAAAACTCATCTGTCAACGTCTTTTAACCAACAGGGGGCAGCTTTGAGTCTATATTTATCACGTGGAGACTGATTTATTTCATTCAGTATTTAACTGAAAACTACCTTTTAGAGTTAGTTTCTAGTATGTTCGTGATAAACGCTCGAACTGCGGTCTTGTCAGAGACAAATCTATGTTGTTAGACAGTTTAGATGGCTTGAAATGAGTGTTTAAACTCTCAGTGAAATCTCAGTCTGTCCTGTGAGTTGGTGAACTGCTTGTCACCCGAAAGTGCACCTGGAAATGACGACACAAGTAGGCGGGTCGACGCAGCGCGTCACCAGCTTCCGTTGAGCGAGGCGGAGCTCGCTAAACAGATACGTGACGTCAACCAATCAATCACAGCGTTTGTAGTTCATTCCCAAGCGTTCATGGTAAATGAAGTTTTCTTACCTTCGCCCAATGCAGTACCGGAAATGACGACAAAGTGGGTTGTTCGCAACAGCGTGCGTTCCCAAATCAGCGAATCAGCGTTCGCTACGAGAGTGATTGACAGCTCACAGCTCTCGTTTATCCAATCACAGCTCATAAACAGACATGCAGTACACGTCCTTTTAACGTTAGCTTGCACAGCAGACCACAACTTTATAGACCCTTAAAACAACTCAAACGCTACAAATTAACTTCCCAAAACTCTGAAACGTGGCAATCACAATTAAAACAGGCACAACTAAGCTACGCTCAGTAACCAGCACGTCAACTGTAACACGACACGGACTCCCTCGGAGCCGCGTTCAGGTCGGTTCCGTCCACTTTAAAGGAGCAGAACTCGGGTTTCAGAACCACTATCCGACACCGTTCTAACAGTAATATGCTTCTTTGACCTGCTCTAACATGTAAAATACCAGCACAGCAATCTTGTAGATGTTAAATTAGCTTTTCAGGCAATTTGACTCGGCGGTCATTTTGCAGTGAGATTGCCTCAGCTTGTGCAACGTAATCTGGACCGGGTCCTTATCAGAACCACCAGACACTTCCCACACAGCGAGACAGATCCCCACCAAACTACTTATAGCGTTTCAAAAGTTGAACAAATAACAATTTCAGCTTCAAATGTCATTAACTGCAGTCCTGCAATCGTTCTGAACACTTTTCCAGCCAAAATAATTAATCTGTTAGAGTCTAAAACTTGGATCCCAATATGCAAACATGACGTTACAGTTCACGAGAGATCACAGTTTTATCAATAAACTTTCAGAACCACGTACGAGGCCACCAGATGAAGGAAACATGAGGGAGACCATATATTGTGTCTTTAAACACATATAGTGCCACCCAGATGTAACTAAAGGATTTTAACAGGGGTCAGTATTAAGCTGACCTCTTTATCCTTAATTAATCTACTTATTCAGATTGAATAGTAGTTTCACGGATTCTTTTCTTTTTCAGTTTATTCAATATTTCTGTGATCTTTGTGATGGATAAATAACCATAGCCATTAAGTGACAGAAAACGGTGATTTTAGTTTGGTATGCCAGGAGACACTACCATTTATTTAAAATAAATCAACTAAAATCAACATTATTACACTTGATTGACAGGATTTCACTTTCTTGCAATTTAACACGCATCAACACACTTAATGTAACACAACAGACTTCAATATTGGATGTTAAACATATTTAGTCTGAGGGCTCTTTAACTTAATTAGTTTCCAGCTTAGATTGAGAGGGAAAAGAAATAGGAGGAAAGATTTAAGAAGAATTGGGAGCATGAGACCAAAGTGACACTTCTCATCCGACTTCTGCTAAAATCCAGGTACGTTTTGTAAACAGCTCTTTACCTTTCGACGACAGCCCGGTAAGAGGGAAGACCTTGTAGCTTTTCAGATGCACGGGTCCTTGTGGGAACCAGTACAGTACCTTCGAGCAGGGTATTCGTTTACGTTTCCAACGTCTCCTGGTTTCGCGTTGGTCATCAGAAAATATGTCAGCTCCTGGCCTCTGACTTCAAGATAAACTTATTCCAGGGAGGAATAATCAAAGTTTTTGAGCTTACGCTCGTTCGAAGTGGACCCATAACAACATGTTATCAGTCCCAGCTGGATGACGAGTCCTTAGCGCGTGACTGGTGGTCATTCAGCTCTTTGGGAAAATTCACATCTCTCTCTGAAGCTCCCAGAAACTCTGAAGCGTTTCCGCACAGTTAGAACTTAAAAAGCGACTTAGAGAGGAGTTCACTTGCCTTATCAGACCCAAGGTTACAGCCAGAGCAGAGGGAGATTTGTTTAGGAAAAGACAGAGAAGCTGGAGCCTTGTTCATGAAAAACAACGGATTAACCTGTCTTCTGACTTTCTAAACAAAACCGTCTGGTCTATGTGACCCGAGATTTCACCTTTAACACAGCAGTGAACACAGTTTAACTCTTACAGAATAACACAGCTTAAAAGCACACATCATGAAAATGACAAAAGTTATTCTTTTGATCACATCAGCCTAAAATCAAAGATAGAAATAGTCTCTTTTTGGTGACTATGTTATCAGATTATAGCTAAATGAATGATTTTGTAGTAAATGTCTTGCTTTACTGAGAGGTCAGTAAAGGTCATCACTGGACAGTTCAAAAACCTTAGTTTGACCCTGGGTAGGTCCACTACAATATGAATAAAAAATATAAATAAATAATTTCTTACTTTGAGCTGAGCTGTTTGCCTCCCTCCGCTGTGTTACGTCCGAGCTCCCAGGCTTCCTGTAGCACCATGCAGTCCAAACCCTTTACAGGAAGGACTGTTAGTATGCTATCTTCATACATTTGGAGGCAGAAAAAAGTTTTAATAAGTTTTAATAACTTACCAAAAGCCGTCTGCCAGCGCCGCCATTAGCAGCACCTGTTAGCATTAGATTAGCCCCACCGAGTCTGCTGCGCAGTTAGGGGCAGTCCAGTTTAGCTGCAGCTTCAAAAAGGCTGTCGGCTTAATATTCCAAGTTAGCTGGGTGTCCCCCGATATCTTCTGCTTCCAGTCCGACATCGAGGCGAGCTCCAGGAACCTCTGATCGCACAAAGCCGGCTGTCAAATCTGCAGCTCTGGTGGGGGTCCGGTTTAGCATGTTAGCCTTAGCTCATACCATGAGCTGCTGGTCTCGTGCGGTGCTGTGGGAGCGATCGGCGGAGCGATCGCGGCTGCTGCTCCAGTCCTGAGACATTCACAGAGTTCAGGGAGTGTTTCCAGTTAATTTATCCGTATGAGGCATCCTCTTATTATGGGAGAAACAGTCCTCCAAAAGCCTGTTGCCGAGTGCCGAGACTCTGGAACTAATGAATGTAAAATGGCGGAGGCGGTATTTCCGGTTCCTGGTTCCCGCAGGAAGTTGTTCAAAAAAGCATGAAATTATTAAAAAATAATATTAATGATACTTTACGTATATATAAAGCCATTTAAAACATTCACAGCTGCAACAAAGTGCTGTACACATGAAATTAAGAACATTTCAACACAAAAAAAAAATCATATTTTTATTAATTATGATAATCTCGTAAAGTCGGACGCTCGTAGGTCAGGGCGCTCGTAAGTCGGGGACCACCTGTATTCTTATTGTAAATGTATGTGACTCATCACGTCAATCTGAGGATCGAAGCAAATTTTGTCAAAATGATCTTAGATCCCTGTTTTTTAAGCTACATTTGATCCCTGGATCAACCAGATCTGAGCGGTTCCAGAGAGCAATGCCTTGATTTTCCTTATTAATCCAGACTAAATGTGTGTTTCAGTTCATCTTATAGAAGCTCTGTGCAGAACTACCTCAATTTTTTTTAAATAAACATGTGAAGTACAATGATGGCTGACAGTGTTATTCAAAATTTTCAACTCTTGTACAGTGTTTCAACACAAATTATATAAATACTGTAACAGCTTACACTCTATAAATCTAATTAAAGTAAGAACTTTGAGGTGCATTCTGCAGACATTTATCTTTTAAGATAATAGTACGAATGGTTGTCTTTATATAGAACTTTTTTACCTTACAACTACTTTGAGTTTGGCAGAATATTTTCTAGTGAATACAAAAAGTGCACAAACAAAATGGTTAATGATACATAATGTCATTTATTCAGTTTAAAAGAGAGGTTTTCTAAATCGACGTGAGCTATACAGTATCAGCACCACTATGTGAAACATATGTTGTAATATGTAAGTTGTCTTGTTTGCTCACGTCAGAGTGATATCCATTACAGAAAAAGCATAATCAAAATTACATTCATCAAATCAATACATAAACAGTAATGATATAGTAATTCATGCTCAAATAAAGAGTGCAATGAATGAAAAATCATGTCTGCCCCATATTTGCAAAAACTACTTCAAAGTAAAGGTGGAACAATGTAAAAAAAAAGGTTTACATCAACTATCACTCTTAACTTCTATCCACTTGTTCTTTTTACAATTCATGCAGCTACTCATAACCCACCAAAGGTGGTGACAGATTAACCAAGGCACAGCACACAAAGCCAATCATATCGATTAATGCAACTTTTTCTGGATCTCTACATGTTAGAAAATTGATAGGTAGAGGGCCATTCAAGATTGTGTATTTTTGTCTTACACAGCCTAGACACGTTCAACATGGATTCTAACATGTGCTATTTGCCATGTTTTTTTTAAGTTCTTTTTTGTCGTCGGTTGAAACGTTCTGCTACCAGATGTCATGCCACCATCAGCACCAACTGCACTCTGCAGCACACGTCTTCAGTGATGCCTGGATTCAGCCTGGATCATCCTTGCTGTACAATGGAGCATGTTTGCCTAAGAAAAGAAAAAAGAATAAAATAAAAATTACTTAAATGAAGTTGTAAATAATTGGTGTGTTAATATGCATATGAATTTCAAAACAGGATTTACAACATAGCACCGGATTGTCAGTTGTCAAACAACACAAGAACAGTTAATTTAGGTTATTGTATGTGCTTATTGTAAATGTATACTAAATCCTACTTTTTCATTGGATGCGTCTCAGCTCGCACGCTGGCCACATTATGCTCCCATGCAAGTGGGTGGACAGGGAGGAGGTCATACTACAGTACTGCTTCTTACATATTTAGTGTTTGTACGTATTTTTTGCTTTTCAACTTGAGAGCTAGGTGTGTAGTTTCTCATGACAGTGCTCTTGTCACGAGTGTCATGTCACTGTCATGGCTCTTATGAATTTTGAATAATCAGCATAAACAACTCAACAACTGAAAGCTTTGTTAAGCTTTCAGTTGTTGAGTTGTTTATGCTATTTGTAAAAAACAAATAACTCAACAAAAAAAATTAACGTTCCATGTACATTTTATGCAGCACAGTTAAAGGATTGTAATAATAATAATCATTTTATTTAAAAGCTCCTTTCAGGACACCCAAGGACACTTAACAAACCAATTCAGTTCAAACATTATCAGTGACAAATTGAAATATAAAATACATAAGGATGATATAATATAAAATACATTTAGTAAAGTTAATGATAAGCTAGTCTAAAGAGATGTGTTTTCAGGGCTGTCTTGAACAGAGAAAGGGAGGTGGTGTTTCAAAGGTCTGTCCTCGTGCTCAATAAACTTATGATTCGTGTAATGCCCTAATTCACTATAATCTACTGTAAGAAATATATTACCTGACACAAAGTGTGCAGAGCAAATTCGGATGTTGCTCAGTTTTTTTCAATCCAAGTTCTGGTTTAGGCTGGCAGCCACAGACGTCGACGTTCCTCTGATAACTGCTGAGTTACTTCACCTTGATTTGTGATCACGAGTGGTAATCTGTACTACTGTAGGTTTTTCTCTCGATCTAACCGATTGTGGCAGCCATGGACACGACAATAATTCACCATTTCTTGATTTTGTGTGACAAGACACAACGCACAACTAGAATAGCTTTGAGGCTAACACCGCTATGTCGCCAAGATGGCTAACTTCCGGTATATTGCCGGTATATTTCCGGGTTGATGACGATCCGTGAAAAGGGTCTATAGAGCCTCGAGGGCTCATTTACGAAAGCGACCTGCTACAAACTAAAGAATGATGAACAGCAATGATACAATTACATTAAACAATAAACAAAAGAAAAAGAAAAATGTAGCAAAAACTAGCAAAAACATTATAAGGTAGATGTATAAAATCAAAGACAGGATGGAACATATCTGCATTGGTTTCTGCCAGGATTCCAACAGACTCTTAAAACCATTTAGCGAGGTCAGGGCCGAGAGCTTCAGATCTTTTTGTAAGATATTCCAGGAAGCAGGAGCAGAATAGGAGAAGGCCCTTTTTCCAAGTTCAGTCCTCACTGACGGAACACTGCAGGTAATCATGTCCTGAGAGCGCACACTGTAGCTGCACTCACGCAAAGACATGTAGGAGGAGATGTATGAGGGCAGCAGACCAATACTCTGCGAACCAGACCCTAAACTTACTTAAAGTCTGGATAGAGTTTTGTCACCTTCATTTGTACGCTTTTATTGGACAGGAGTGACTTGATTGGTTATTGCATATATTATATCTATTATGGTAGTCCAGGGTGAGTTATTCTTAATTCTAAATGAATATCCTTGTTGGACTTTTATTTAAGTGCTATTCTCCTTCAAGATACATTTACCTAACGCTAGAATAAATGCAATGTACATTATGCAGCAAAGGAAATTAGAAGATTGGACATATTCATTCATTCAACCTTTATTTCGTCAGGTTAATCTCATTGAGCCTCGAGGACTCATTAACAAGAGCAACCTGCTACAAACTAAAGAGTGATGACAACAATAACAATAGAAATTTCCTTAAACAATCAACAATAGACAAGCATAAAAGAGAAATACAGATTTTTTTTTTTTACAAATTAAAAACAAAATATTAAAGTAACAAAAACATTATAAAGTAGATGTAGAAAATCAGTAGCAGTAATCAGTAACAGGAACATGTCTGCATTGGGTTTTTGCCAGGATTCCAACAGATTCCACTGGACAAAAAGGCCTAATATCCGGGGAGATACAACAGTATGCAAGTTTACGTATCTGCCACATATCCAATGTGTTTCCGGTCATATACGGGGAGATCTCATCTGTAACAGATCTTAGTACAGGATATCCTACGCATACCCATCTGTGATAGATCCTAGCACTGGATATGTCCTGGATACTCATACATGATAAATCCTAGTATAGTATATTTTCCGGATACACATCTGTGATAGATCCTAGTATTGGCAGCACAGTGGCACAACTGGTAGAGCTGCTGCCTCTCAGCTAGCAGGTCCCTGGTTCAAATCCCGGTCCGGGGGCCTTTCTGGGTGGAGTTTGCATGTTCTCTTTGTGCATGCGTGGGTTTTCTCCGGGTGCTCCGGTTTCCTCCCACAGTCCAAAAACATGCATGTTAGGCTGATTGGTAACTCTAAATTGACCCTAGGTGTGAGTGAGTGAGACAGGTCCCTCTTGTGAATGAGTCCCCGTGGCTCAACGAGGCTAGCCTGTATAAATAAAGGTTGAATGAATGAATTGGATATTTTCTGGATACCCATACATAATAAATCCTAGTATTGGATATTTTCCGGATACACATCTGTGATAGATCCTATTGGATATTTTCATGATATCCATACATAAATACAGACACGAATCTCACAAAATGCGTTGAGGGGGTTATGGAGAACAAGATCTGTGAGTTTGGTGGTCCTATCACTGTGTTTAGTTGGAAATCCTAACCCCAATTTGTCAAAATACAAATACCCATAATTCATAGGTAGAACGTAGGACAGACAGGAATCTCACAAAATGCGGTCAGGGAGTTATGGAGAACAAGATCTGTGAGTTTGGTGGTCCTATCACTACGTTTAGATGGAAATCCTAACCCCAATTTGTCCAAATACAAATACCCATAATTCATAGGTAGAACGTAGGACAGACACAAATCTCACAGATTACGGTTAGGATTGTCGTGGAGAACAGGATCTGTGAGTTTGGTGGTCCTATCACTGCGTTTAGTTGGAAATCCTAACCCCAATTGGTCAAAATACCATAATCCCAAAAAAAGTGTTGGGAAAGTGTTGAAAAGTTGAAAGTTCCGATCAGCTCTGCGAGGTGCTGGCCAATATCTTTAACACCTCACTTGCCCTGTAGACAGATCCCGTCTGCCTGAAGACCACACCACCATCATCCTAGTCCAAAAAAGCTCTACAGTGACTGCTCTGAATGACTATTGGCCAGTGGCACTCACCCGATAGTAGCTAAATGCTTCGAAAAACTGGTCATGACCCACATCAAAACAACCATCAACATCAACGAGGACCCTCACCAGTATGCATACTGTGAGAACCAATCAACAGAGGATGCCATCTCCTCTGTGGTCCACACTGCTCTCACCCACCTGGAACAGGACGCCCGTATGTTCTTTCGGACTTTACATCCAGTCAGATTTGTTCCGTCTCAAACTTGTCCTAAATGCTGATAAAACAAAAGGGATGTTTTTTTCAAATAGGAAGGCGGTTCCAGCAGATCCTCCTCTGATTTTATCTTCAAATGGTGTCCCTATTGAGTTTGTTGATTCCTATAAATATCTGGGTATCCTGATCCATTCACATCTCTCTTTTAAACTCCACGTGGAAAACCTAGTGAAGAAACTGAAAGTTAAACTGGGTTTCTTTTTCAGAAACAAATCATGTCTAACACTGAATGTTAGGAAACGCCTTGTATCTGTGACTTTCCTTCCCTCCATTGATTACGGTGACATTGTCTACATGAATGCTCCTACAAGCACCCTGCAGATGTTGGATGTTGTCTATCATGGTGCACTAAGATTCATAACTGGCTGTGATTATCGTACCCACCAATGCACCCTGTATTCACTGGTTAACTGGACATCATTAACCTCACGCAGACTCTTCCACTGGTACATTTTCATCTTTAAATCACTTCTTGGTCTGCTGCCCTCATACATCTCCTCCTACATGTCTTTGCGTGAGTGCAGCTACAGTGTGCGCTCTCAGGACATGATTACCTGCAGTGTTCCGTCAGTGAGGACTGAACTTGGAAAAAGGGCCTTCTCCTACTCTGCTCCTGCTTCCTGGAATATCTTACAAAAAGATCTGAAGCTCTCGACCTTGACTTCTCTAAATGGTTTTCAGAATCTGTTGGAATCCTGGCAAAAACCAATGCAGATTTGTTCCTGTCTTTGATTTTATACGTCTACCTTATGTTTTGCTCGTTTTTTGATACTTTGTTTAAAAAAAAAAAAAAATTCTTTCTTTTGTTTTTTCTCTTTTTTGTTTTCTATTGTTTATTGTTTGTTTATTGTTTATTGTTTATGGACATTCTACCATTGCTGTTCATCGTTCTTTAGTTTTAGCAGGTCGCTTTCGTAAATGAGCCCATGAGGTTCAATAAGATTTACCTGACTAAATAAAGGTTGAATGAATGAATGAACATCTGCCTTCAAAATCATGATCCACAGCTGTGGTGGAATGCATCACAAACTATGATGAGTCCAGCTACAAGCAGGAGGTGGAACACCTGGAGAGCTCGTGCAAGGAGAATAACCTTCACATTAGAGGTGGGCGATATGGCTCGAATATTATATCGTAATATTTCAGAGCATCCTGACGATAACGATAAATTTCGTGATATAACCCAAATAAAAAAAGAAAGAAATCAGTTATTTATTTGACAAAATTAACTTAACATGTTGCTTTGCAGTATTATAATTTTTTTTTAAAACAACGGGTAATTTTACAGAAATTAATTTATTTAGTAAACTATTCAGTCTCCAAGTACTGTATATATATATTTTTTAATGATCCTTCTGTTATTTAGATTGAAAAAGTCTGCACAAAATAAAGATCAACAAAATCCACCAGAAAAAATAAAGTGCAGGTGTAGTTTCCCAAAACAACTAAACAAAATGAAGCTTAAGATCTGTTGAGCATTAGTGAAACATTAATGAAATTAATGAAATTAGCATATCATGATATAATTTTTCTTGCCCGGGCAAGCTTATTTTACCAGTATTATGGTGAACGATATGATATGGCCCAGCCCTACTTCACATCAATGTGAAGAAGACAAAGGAGATGATTGTGGACTTCATAAGGAAAAAACACACCCACACCCCACTGAACATAAGATGATCTGCGGTGGAAGTGGTCTCCAGCTACCAGTACTTGGGTGTACACATGAATGACAACCTCAGCTGGAGCAACAACACCACCAGCCTGATCAAGAAAGGTCATCAGAGACTCTACTTCCTCAGGCGGCTGAGACAAGCTGGTCTGAGAAGCTCAGTCCTCACCTCCTTCTACAGGTGTGCAGTGGAGAGCATCCTGTGCTACAGCATCAACGTGTGGCATGGAGGTTGCACAGCTGCAGAATTTGTTCAGTCTCAAACTTGTCCTAAATGCTGATAAAACCAAAGGGATGTTTTTTTTTCAAACAGGAAGTCGGTCCCAGCAGTTCTTCCTCTGATTTTATCTTCAAATGATGTCCCTATTGAGTTTTTTGATTCCTATAAATATTTGGGTATCCTGGTCGATTCGCATCTCTCTTTTAAACTACACGTGGAAAACCTAGTGAAGAAACTGAAAGTTAAACTGGGTTTCTTTTTCAGAAATAGATTATGTCTAACACTGAATGTTAGGAAACGCCTTGTATCTGTGACTTTCCTTCCCTCCATTGATTACGGTGACATTATCTACATGAATGCTCCTACAAGCACCCTGCAGATGTTGGATGCTGTCTATCATGGTGCACTAAGATTCATAACTGGCTGTGATTATCGTACCCACCACTGCACCCAGTATTCACTGGTTAACTGGTCACCATTAACCTCACACAGACTCTTCCACTGGTACATTTTCATCTTTTAATTACTTCTTGGTCTGCTGCATTCATACATCTCCTCCTACATGTCTTTGCGTGAGTGCAGCTACAGCGTGCGCTCTCAGGACATCATCACCTGCAGTGTTCCGTCAGTGAGGACTGAACTTGGAAAAAGGGCTTTCTCCTACTCTGCTCCTGCTTCATGGAATATCTTACAAAAAGATCTGAAGCTCTCGGCCCTGACCTCTCTAAATGGTTTTAAGAGTCTGTTGGAATCCTGGCAGAAACCAATGCAGATATGTTCCTGATTTGTAGATTTACCTGACTAAATAAATAATAATAATATAATAATAAACTTTATTTGTATAGCACCTTCCTATAATGCCTTGCATTGACCAAGGTGCTTAACAGGATAAAAAGATGAATAAACTGGAACAATAAATCAATGAAAATAGAATAAGAAACAACAGCAATAAAAGAAGGCAATGGAAATAAAAATGCTACATACTAAAATACCAAAAGTAATAAAAGTTACACACTGAAAGCTTTTTTGAACAAGTGGGTCTTCAGTCTGGTTTTGAACAGAGTCAGATCAGAGGTGGCACGCAGCTCAAGGGGGAGGCTGTTCCAGGCTTTTGGGCCGGCAACAGAAAAGGACCGGTCTCTCCATTGTTTGTACCTTGAGCGAGGCACCTCCAGCAGGTGTTGACTGGCAGATCGTAAAGCTCTGCCGGGCTGATGGGCTTTCAGAAGTTCTGAGATGTACAGTAGAGAGGTGCAAGTCCATTCAGAGCTTTGAAAACAAACAGCAGCAGCTAAATAAAGGTTGAATGAAAATTGTTTTCACAAATATTCAATGAAAAAAACTAACAGTTAAGTAAAATTAAAATAGTAATCAAAACTTTTGGAATTGTAATGATTTTTTTTAAACAAAAACGTTTGTTTAAAAACTTTATTTTTAATAAAATAACTAATTTTTCTCTCGTGAACAGTTATTTTCAAAACAAACTTTTATTATTTTATTTTTATTACATGTTTGTGCTGCTGTGTGGAGTAATGTTTTTCTATGATATTAGTGCTTAGTGTATTTTTAGTTGATATTTTTCTTAGTTAACATCTTAGATGTATTACTGTTCTTTGTTGGATGGAACTGGGAGCCTGTGTAAATAATCTTGTTTATCACATTCACATGTACCACATGTGGTGCGAATGACAATAAAGGTTCTCTGATGGGATCACTCAGGCTGTGACTTAGATAAAATCTTGGCACCTTCTTTTTGAGGGGTATTGTCTTTCAAATTGGGTGACACTGTCCTCCTGGCTAAATCTCCGCCTGCTCCTAAAACAGCCAATCAGTGATTCAGTGGGCGGGACTTGGATTTGCCATTTGAGATTGAATATTGTCACACTAAAAGCGCAGGGGGGCAGGCTGAAAATGAAAAGGCAGTTTGCTCTGTAGTTCAATGACAATTGACAGTGTTGACTAAGAAAATGAAAATGATTTAATCTTAATTTTATTTCTGACTCAAAAAAGGCAGCTTGACTTTGAAATTAAAAAGCATTTCTGCTATTTCATTTT
>JBBPBX010040971.1:0-29099 GCA_038048925.1 Garcialebias charrua
GAAACCGTCCATCATTAAACGGAGGTGGAGGCCTCTGGGTTCAACTGTCCCCCACTTACAATGCTGTTATTGCCAGTATCACTCAGCCCTCTGTGAATAGCAAACAACCATCAGGGTGTTAACGATCCATCGTCAGGCTGATGGTCCTCCTTGATCATGTGAGCAGCTGGTTTCAGGCTGTCATCAGCCAACTGGTTGATCCACTGTGGGAGGGTGCTATTTATATCAGCACTTTGTGTGGACTTGTTCCTGTTTAAAGTGCTTTATAAATAAAATGGTATGGTATGGTATAAGACTGAGCTGAATACAGCAGCTCAGACTGAGCTGAATACAGCAGCTCAGACTGAGGAAGTCTTTCGGACGAAAGACGAAACGTTTCTACAGTTTTTTTTTTGCTTTGTTTTTTGTATGTCCAGAGGACCAGACTTAGCTTTTTCAGACTAGGTTTGACACGTTTGGCTTGGGTTTGGATCACTTTGGTTCCTTGGGATGCCCCCCTCCCGGTCTGGCGCATAACGAAGCCACTTCTTGACAGTTCCGCTGTAGTCCTTGTCAGTTAGCTTTGGGTCAAACTGCCGAGCAGCAGCTGAAAGACAAAAAAAATAAGAGTGAGGAAGATGGTGTATATTTGATAAAATTGTATACCCCCCTCCCCTCTTTTTTTTTTTGAGAGGTGCTATCTCCCATGTTCTGCTTTTGGTGTGTGCACAAACTGTCCCACACATTCCCACTGAATATGACAAATTTGAGTGTTTGTATAAACAAATATTGTGTGAGGATGCAAAATGTCATTGGCCATAATGAGATGACATTTGATGAGGTACAGTGATGAGCAGCACTCACTTCACACGGGTGTGATTTTTTAAAATTAAATGCTCAGCATCCAATTAGACTGAACTGGAAAGAGAAGCAAATGTCTAGTTTGACTCGATCTTGACAACATATCCATGCACCTATTAAGCTCACCAAGAACATTGTCCTTTGATTATTTCTTATAGCTTGCACTTTCACATTTTCTTTATTCAAAATTAATCCTTTTTTTTTTGCATTTCATACAGAAGAGGCATGAAAGACAAGATGCAATACATTTTAGAAATTCAAAAGAATTTTTTACTATATGGCACACTAAGAGCATAATTATACAGGTAGTCCCCGACTTACGAGCGCTCTTACTTACGAGGTTCCAGACTTACGAGCTGGCGAATTTTTGGAAAAAAACGCAAAAAATACCGAGTTTTTCTGTGTTTTTTCACCACAGTTCGTTAGCTAAACATGTGGACACACGTTTCCGATCATTTTTATGCACTAGTAAGCAGTTTTTCGATGAAAAACGAGTGTTTGTAGTCGCACTAGCAAAACCGTTCCAACTTACGAGCGAAATTCCGGACTTACGAGAACTTGTGCTTCGTGTTTCAACTTACAAATTTTCATCTTACGAGCACCTCGTTGTAACGGAACTCGCTCGTAAGTCGGGGACTACCTGTATTCTCAATCACCAGCAGTCTATAAAGTAATTTGCAGGGGAGGAAGCTCACCAAATATGCAGTTGTGTTGTGTCCTTCTGAGGAAAGAGGTTTTTAAACATCTTTTCTACCATTTTAGTGTTTTCAACTGAGGAGCTTTGGATATACAGTATTCATTTAAAAAATATAGCACAAGAATATCTCTGCACAGAAAAAAATAAATAAAAATTACTTTAAGTTTTTTTTTTTAAACCAAACTGACAAGTTTCTCCACTGTAATTGTTGTGTGATGTTAAGGCATTGAAACACCTGGTTCAATTTAGAAGATATTTAAGATTAACTACAAGCACCTGAAGCTGACTCAGAGAACTCTGTGATTTTAGAGAAAGATCAAAGCCAAATGTAGACACGGTGCACCCCAAATCAACTTTTTTTAATAAAGTGCATTAAAACAATGGCCGCTGACACAAAGTGCTGTACATGAGGAACATTATTCTATAATTTAAAGCAGATTGGAGTGAAGCAAAATCAGCTTTTGAGTAGAAGTCACTAGATAGATTTAGAAAAAGCTAAGAGTTTTGTTATTTAAAGACAAATAATTGTTATTGTTCCCAATATTTTTAATTATAAGATTTTACTTTGTGATAAATTTGCCCAAATAACAAATAGAATTTCTCCATCTACATCAAACACCTGTGCCAGGGGGACAAATTTGTAAAGTATAATTCTTGATCTGAAGTCAGGGGCCACACAAAATCGTTTCAGGGGCCACAAATGGCCCTCGGGCCACACTTTGGACATCCCTGATATACAGTATTTGAACAATTTCAAAACATTTCATTAATAGCAGATGTTCTGTGGGACATTTTGAACTTTTAGATAAGAATTTGTGCTCAAGTGCCTAGAGAGCTTAGCATATTTTTCCTTGAGGAAAAATGAGCCAGACCACATTGAAATGGTCTACATTTAATAAATGAATGCAGTTCAGTCTATCAAATAAATTACCATCTTTTGACGAACTGATTCTTCCATCAGTAATGACTCCACCCCATGAAGTCTTGTTCACTGGTGACTGGCAGCTGGACAGGGAATGTATAAGTTGCGGTGGCTGGTCCCCGGATACCACCTTGTGTCATTTTGCCCTGTCAACTTGGTTCTTGATGAACTGCACATCTCTGGACAGATCCTTCACCACCACAAGTACTTCAGTGAGCACTGAAGTCATCTTGTGGATGGCAAGGTCTTTAGAAGAAAAGTTAAAATCATTAAATGAGAAACAAAAATAACCTGCTAATGACACAGTGAGGAATGTCCAACAGACTTGCCTTTCAAAAGCTGCTCTTCGCTGCTAGTCATCTGTGTGTTCCATCTGTAAAACACAAACATTCATACAACTTCATCTTTGCATACATTTTGAAAGGTTTGGAGCATGTGTCTGCGCATAATTGATGTTGATTTTATTTTGGTTAGAAATGTTAGTGTTTGTTCACAGGGGTTTAGGTCCGTGTACATTCAGGCAGTTCGTTTTTTCATTTGAAACAAAAAATGAAAAAAATGAAAAAAAAACACTTGTTTTTCCGTTTTTCGTTTATTGAACCAAAACAAAAACATGGATTACAAACCGTTATCCGATTTCCGATTTTGTGCACAAAACGAAAATGGAAAAAACGGATAACGACGGGTCAATTTCGATTTTGTAATTTCTTTTATTGACAGCGGATATGACCCGGAAGTTCTCTCTGCCCCGCAAATGTGACGTGTCGAAGCATTTGTGTGCACATTTAAGAGTATAGAATTCTTTTGAGCATATTTACACAGAACAAACTTTGTATTGTTTAAAAAAACTCTTAACGTTGCAGGAAAAACTGGTATACTACGGAGCCCCCCAGGGGACGTGGGGAAAAAGAAATTGCGGTTCCTTTAAAAAGAATGTGGACCATCTGAAATAAGCATGTCACGATAGCTCAACTGGTAACGCTTGGGTTCGCCACTCCAAAGGTCACAGGTTCGACTCCCACATGGGACAACATTTTTTTTAAGATTATTTATTAATTCCAGATTAAAAAAACACAAGAAAACTATTTACAAAACAACAATAAAAACGTTCAATTATATAATCATTCCTCTTTCTTATTTTGCTTAATGGTTTTTAACTCATCCCTGAAATTCTGACAGAATCACAAGTTCAGATGGACAGACAGAGCGCAGGCTGCCGCGTCGGCTCGAACAGCTGATTCCACGGAGCTTGAACGTGAAATATACAACGGAAAATTACTTTTACCACTGCAGCACACACTGGACATCCTTATATTTAAGGCTGATTTCAAAATTCAATTAAATTGAGTGTACTGTCTGCTCCATTGTCGTAATGTTGAGCCATTTTAAACAACAATGCTGCAGATAATACATGTTTTTATTGTGTTTATTCTGTGACACAGTTCACACTTGAACTTGTGATTCTGTGTCAGAATTTCAGGGATGAGTTAAAAACCATTAAGCAAAATAAGAAAGAGGAATGATTATATAATTGAACGTTTTTATTGTTTTTTTGTAAATAGTTTTCTTGTGTTTTTTTAATCTGGAATTAATAAATAATCTTAAAAAAAATGTTGTCCCATGTGGGAGTCGAACCTGTGACCTTTGGAGTGGCGAACCCAAGCGTTACCAGTTGAGCTATCGTGACATGCTTATTTCAGATGGTCCACATTCCATTTAAAGGAACCGCAATTTCCTTTTCCCCACGTCCCCTGGGGGGCTCCGTAGTATACCAGTTTTTCCTGCAACGTTAAGAGTTTTTTTAAACAATACAAAGTTTGTTCTGTGTAAATATGCTCAAAAGAGTTCTATACTCTTAAATGTGCACACAAATGCTTCGACACGTCACATTTGCGGGGCAGAGAGAACTTCCGGGTCATATCCGCTGTCAATAAAAGAAATTACAAAATCGAAACTGACCCGTCGTTATCCGTTTTTTCCATTTTCGTTTTGTGCACAAAATCGGAAATCGGATAACGGTTTGTAATCCATGTTTTTGTTTTGGTTCAATAAACGAAAAACGAAAAAACAAGTGGTTTTTTTGTTATTTCATTTTTTGTTTCAAATGAAAAAACGAACTGCCTGAATGTACACGGACCGGTTTAGTCGCACTTTAAGTATCAAAAGTAAAATATTTTCCAAAATACATTTATTGGGAGGTGATCTCCCCCCCCCCCAAAAAAAAAAATAATAATAATAATAATTTTTTTTTAAAGGCATGCAGCAGTGATGGATTGTGTACAAACTAATGTGGTGTCAGAATGGTAACTATTTACTCTTCTGATCCAACCACAATTAAATTCACTTTATCCAGATGCAGTTTATCAGGATACAGTAGTATTTTTGGACAATAATGAGCCAGAATGAAGGAGTAACAACTTCCTACATCTTACCTTTTTTCAATGCTGTTGTCTTGAAACTGGTATGTGATTCTGGAAAAAAAGAAAGAAAAAAAAAAGAGATGGGGGATTAATATGCTGCATTGAAAAAAGCTGAAACATTGAATAATTTTAGATTTGGATCAAAATCAAGCAAGTTAATTATACTATAATATTGTTATTGTTCATTATGAAATATTAGCCTAACTAAATGTCTAATTATAACTATACCAGGACCAATACAGTCTGAGACTTTACAAAATGCACAACCAAACTTTAATAAATAATAATTTTATTTATAAAGCGCTTTCAAACAAAGTGCTGAACAGTTACAAAAAGATAAGAATCAATATAAAAAGGTTGTAAGAACAAATAAAACATTGAAAAAGGATTATATATTACAATTTTTCCTGTTTTGGCATGAGTCACCCAATATGCACGGTTTTGATTTGCTGACTCGCACCACGTGATTCAGTAACAGCATGCGATTGGTCTGTAATCGCGCATTGTTACTGAATCACGTTGTGCGAAACCCCCCCCCCCCCTACGCTTTTGATTGGTTTACTCGCACAACGTCAGTCAGTAGCAGCGCTCATTGGCCCGTTTGAATTTGCCCGGGTTGACAAAAGATTAAAATAACACTTGAGTTTCGAAACACAGCGAAATGTTAACGAATAGGTCTGACAACAATACACCGAAACTGTACGGTTCAGTTTCTATTTGTAAACGGAGCTAAATTAATAAGTACACGCCAATATTCATGAATTTTTATGTTAGTTGACTTATATTAAACTGCGACATACGTACAAAACAACGTAGGTATTTTTAAATAAACATAGATAAGATTAAATCACCCAACTTACTGCAGAGGTGCTCAGAGTAGCATTCAATTCCAGGGTTCAGTCGACGCACGTTGCAAACCAGCAGCATGATGAAATCCGGAAGAGGTTGTGACTCGGTAGGGACATACCACTAGTAAAAAAAAAAGAAGGGGGTGGACCGCTCCAATTTCTTATAGTACCTTGTTTTCGTGACTACACGTTATGCAAAAACAGTAAGTAATAATATTTACTGACAAGTAAGGTAATGTACTGAGAAAAATTACAACCAATTCTCCTCAACATTTAAGCTTATTTAAAATGTGATAACCCCCGCAAAATGCTCTCACCCAGAGCTGGGAAGGGAGGGGAGGGGTGAAGAGAGGAGGAGGGGTAGTGAGGACAAACAGCAAAATGCTCTCACCCAGAGCTGGGAAGGGAGGGGAGGGGTGAAGAGAGGAGGAGGGGTAGTGAGGACAAACAGCAAAATGCTCTCACCCAGAGCCTAGCTACTTCAATGAAGCTCCTGTTATTATGGTTTGATGACCCCACCCCCCAAAGAATGTCATTCAAGTATGCCTCCTTTGTACTGTATAGCCCAGGGGTTCCCAACCTTGAGGAACACCATCCAGCATGTTTTAGTGGTTCCTCTGCTCCGACACACCTGATTTTAATAAACAGGTTATTTACAGGCTTCTGCAGAACATGAAGTCATTAAAATCACTGGATCAGGTGTGTTGGAGCAGAGAAGCAACTTAAACATGCAAGATGGTGTTCCTCAAGGACCAGGGTTGGGAACCACTGCTAGCCCACCCAGCACCAGCAACATGTAACAGATCAGCAGCAACATGAACAGATCAGTAGCAACATGAAACAGATCAGCAGCAACATGAAACAGATTAGCAGCAACATGAAACAGATCAGCAGCAACATGAACAGATCAGTAGCAACATGAAACAGATCAGCAGCAACATGAAACAGATCAGCAGCAACATGAAACAGATCAGCAGCAACATGAACAGATCAGCAGCAACATGAAACAGATCAGCAGCAACATGAAACAGATCAGCAGCAACATGAAACAGATCAGCAGCAACATGAAACAGATCAGCAGCAACATGAAACAGATCAGCAGCAACATGAAACAGATCAGCAGCAACATGAAACAGATCAGCAGCAACATGAAACAGATCAGCAGCAACATGAAACAGATCAGCAACATGAAACAGATCAGCAGCAACATGAAACAGATCAGCAGCAACATGAAACAGATCAGCAGCAACATGAAACAGATCAGCAGCAACGTGAAACAGATCAGCAGCAATATGATGTGATATTTCACAGTGACCATTCTGGTTAGATATTCATGAGTCTAACAGCCTCAGGGTAGAAGCTGTTCCTCAGTCTAGTGGTTCTACACTTAATGCTCCTCAACATCCTTCCTGAGGGGAGTGGGGCAAAAAGTGTGTGTGCTGGGTGAGTGTGGTCCTTCATGATGCAGGTGGCTCTCTTCCTGCATCTGGAGGTGTAAATGTCTGTGATGGTGGGGAGACTGACTCCAACATCTTCTGTGCAGCCTTCACCACTCTCTGCAGAGCTTTTCTTTCTGCAGCTGTGCAGCCTCTATGCCACACATTGATGCTGGAGCACAGGATGCTCTCCACTGCACACCTGTAGAAGGAGGTGAGGACTGAGCTGCTCAGACCAGCTCGTCTCAGCCGCCTGAGGAAATAGAGTCTCTGGTGAACTTTCTTGATCAGGCTTTGCACCAGCTCTCCAGGTGTTCCACCTCCTGCTTGTAGCTGGACTCATCATAGTTTGTGATGCATCCCACCACAGCTGTATCAGCTGCAAACTTTATCAGAGTCAGAGAGTCAGAGAGAATTTATTGTCATTTGCACCGCATGTAGTACATGTGTTGAAAACGAGATTAGGGTCCCAGTTACATCCAACAACAAATGCAAGAGAAAAACAATAATAACATCTAGGATTAACTAAGAGAGACATCAGCTAGTAATACACTAAGCCCTAATGTAGTAGAAAAACATCATTATAAACAGCAGCACGAACATGAGCAGATGGTCACAGATGAACGCAGCAACAAGAAACAGATCAGTATCAGCATGATGTGACATTTTGCAGTGTTTATTCTTATTATTTATTTATTCATGAGTCTGACAGCCTCAGGGTAGAAGCTGTTCCTCAGTCTAGTGGTTCTACATTTGATGCTCCTCAACCTCCGTCCCGAGGGGAGTGGTGCAAAGAGTGAGTGTGCTGGGTGAGTGAGGTCTTTCATGATGCAGGTGGCTCTTTTTCTGCATCTGGAGGTGTAAATGTCTGTGATGGTGGGGAGACTGACTCCCACAGACTTCTGTGCAGCCTTCACCACTCTTTGTAGAGCTTTCCTCTCTGCAACTGTGCAGCCTCCATGCCACACGTTGATGCTGGAGCACAGGACGCTCTCCACTGCACACCTGTAGAACGAGGTGAGGACTGAGCTTCTCAGACCGGCTCGTCTCAGCCGTCTGAGGAAGTAGAGTCTCTGATGACCTTTCTTGATCAGGCTGGTGGTGTTGTTGCTCCAGCTGAGGTTATCATTCATGTGTACACCCAGGTATTTGTAGCTGGAGACCACCTCCACCGCAGATCCACCTATATACAGTGGGGTGTGGGTGTGTTTGTTCCTTCTGAAGTCCACAATCATCTCCTTCGTCTTCTTCACATTCATGTGAAGGTTGTTCTCTTTGCACCAGCTCTCCAGATGTTCCACCTCCTGTCTGTAGCTGGATTCATCATTATCTGTGATGCATCCCACCACAGCTGTATCATCTGCAAACTTAACAATATGACAGCCTGGATGTGTGGCTGTACAATCATATGTGAGCAGAGTGAACAGAAGAGGGCTCAGCACACATCCCTGAGGAGAGCCAGTGCTGAGGGTGATGGTGGAAGAGGAGAAGTTGTGGATCATCACTGACTGAAGTCTGTTAGTTAAGAAGTCAAGGAACCAGTTGCAAATGGAGGGGCTTAGTCCTAGTGTTAGTAATTTGTCCATTAGGGTTTGGGGGATCATGATTTTGAAGGCAGATGTGAAGTCCACAAAGAGCATATGGGTGTATGAGTCCTTCTGTTCCAGGTGGGTGAGAGCAGTGTGGACCACAGAGGAGATGGTATCCTCTGTTGATTGGTTCTCACAGTATGCATACTCGAGGGTCCTTGTTGATGATGGTTGTTTTGATGTGGGTCATGAACAGTTTTTCGAAGCATTTAGCGACTATCGGGTGAGGGCCACTGGCCAACAGTCATTCAGAGCAGTCACTAGCTGTGTTTCCATCCATTTTAATTGCGAAATTTGAGCTACCTCGCAAATATGTAAATACAAATTAATGCAGATCAGAAGTGTTTCTCCATCTACTGGCTTGAAGCACTTCTTCCAAGCCGCGCACAGCGTCATTACGTCAGACGTCAGCGTCATTACGTCAGACGTCAGCGTCATTACGTCAGACGTCAGCACTGCGCATGTCTACAGTAAACAGGAAGTAGCAGTTGAAAACAGAACCCGGCCACACATCTCGTCAAAATGGAGAGAATATTTCAGGTATGTGTTGCTATCAGGCGAGTTGTATTTATTCTGTCATGCAAACTAGTTTTAGCGATGTTACATGTTGTCCGGAGCGGAAAAAGCTGAACGTCACGTGACGTGAATGTTCGCTACGTCAGAAATGAGTCGGAAAATGTGTTTCCATCTGTCGTTGTGCGCATCTGCTCATTTCCGAACATCCCAAAAACCACCTCAAGCGAGCGTATAAACTTTTTAGCGTATTTCAGGAAGTAACCTCGCATTTTGCCGTTTCCATTAAGCTTTTCTGCTGCGCTACTTCAAAATGCGCACCTAGAAACCTTGATGGAAACACGGCTACTGTAGAGCTTTTTTGGACTGGGATGATGGTGGTGTGGTCTTCAGGCAGACGGGATCTGTCTACAGGGCATGAGGTGTTAAAGATATTGGCCAGCACCTTGCAGAGCTGATCGGAACTTTCAACACTTTCCCAACACTTTTTTTTTGGATTATGGTATTTTGACCAAGGGTTAGGATTTCCAACTAAACGCAGAGATAGGACCACCAAACTCACAGATCTTGTTCTCCATAACTCCCTGACCGCAATTTATGAGATTCCTGTCCGTCCTACGTTCTCCCTATGAATTATGGGTATTTGTATTTGGACAAATTAGGGTTAGGATTTCCACCTAAACGCAGTGATAGGACCACCAAACTCACAGATCTTGTTCTCCATAACTCCCTGACCGCAATTTATGAGATTCCTGTCCGTCCTACGTTCTCCCTATGAATTATGGGTATTTGTATTTTAACAAATTGGGGTTAGGATTTCCAACTAAACGCAGTGATAGGACCACCAAACTCACAGATCTTGTTCTCCATAACCCCTTGCACACACACACACACACGCACATACACACACACACACACACACACACACACAATATGCAAGTGTACAGTTAAATATACATATCCAGACAATATCCTACTCTAGGATTTTTCATGTATGGGTATCTGGAAAATATCCAATACTAGGATTTATTATGGATGGGTATCCAGAAGATATCCAATACTAGGATCTATCACAGATGGGTATGCGTGGGATATCCTGTACTAAGATCTGTTAAAGATGAGATCTCCCCGTATAGCACCAGAAACATATTGGATATGTGGCAGATACGTAAACTTGCATACTGTTGTATCTCCCCAGATATTAGGCCTTTTTGTATGGGTTTAACGGGCCCCGAATGGGTTTTCAGTGGGAACCAGATGGTAATGCCTTAGTCCTAAAGGAACAATTGGGACTTTCTCAACTAAGCAGAAGTGAACAAAATAAGATGAAAAATGTCTTTTGGTCAAGGTTCTTTAAAGGCTAATGTGAATTATTGTCAGTATTACTTTTTACCTCTGCTGAGTAAACATTTATTATGTGAATAGAATAGAACTTATTTAACAAAAAACTCAAACATAAAACATGCCCAAAACAAACTACTGTACAATAAATGCTCTTTTAAACAAAGAAATTTTAATGTTTTGCATAGTGTTGTTCAACATCTACAAAATTATTCAAGACAGCATTTCTGAAAATAATTTAAATTAGTTTTTACTTAAAAAAAAAGACAAACACACACACCGGTTTGTTAGTTTTATATAGTCCCTCGTTTATCACAGGTGTTTGGGACCATGAGGTGCGCTGGACCATGCATATTGCTGGTGGGAACACGCCCACTAGCGATAAGTGAAAAACAGCAAAGTAGGATAGTTCAAGTTCAGTCAACTTTTGTCATGACACGTACCAGGTTGCAATCACACTCATCACCTGTTACTCCCAAACTCCCTTCTTAAATAAACAATTTAAATTTTAATACTACTATATATACAATATTTTACATAAACAACACATGCTGTATGGATTGTTTATTTAAAATATTGTATACAGTATGTAAATTTAAATTGTTTAGGAGGGAGTTTGGGAGTAACAGTATATATATATATATATATATATATATATATATATATATATATATATATATATATATATATATATATATATATATATATATATATATATATATATATATATATATACGGAAAATATCCTATACTAGGATTTTTCATGTATGGGTATCCAGACAATATCCAATACTAGGATCTGTCAGATGTGTATCTGGAAAATATCCAATACTTGGATTTAATATGTATGGATATCCAGAAAATATCCAATATTAGGATCTATCACAGATGTGTATACGGAAATTATCCAAATGCTAGGATTTTTTATGTATAGGTATCCAAAAAATATCCTATATGAGGATCTGTCAGATGTGTATCCGGAAAATGTCAAATACTACGATTTACTATGTATGGGTATCCAGAAAATATCGAACATTAGGATCTATCACAGATGTGTATCCGGAAAGTATCCAAATGCTAGGATTTTTTATGTATGGGTATCCAGACAATATCCAATACTAGGATCTGTCAGATGTGTATCCGGAAATATCCAAATGCTAGGATTTATTATGTATGGGTATCCAGAAAATATCTAATATGAGGATCTGTCAGATGTGTATCTGGAAAATGTCAAATACTAGGATTTACTATGTATAGGTATCCAGAAAATATCCAATATTAGGATCTATCACAGATGTGTATCCGGAAAGTATCCAAATGCTAGGATTTTTTAAGTATGGGTATCTAGACAATATCCAATACTAGGATCTGTCAGATGTATATCCGGAAAATATCCATATGCTAGGATTTATTATGTATGGGTATCCAGAAAATATCCTATATGAGGATCTGTCAGATGGGTATCCAGAAAATATCCAACATTAGGATCTATCACAGATGTGTATCCGGAAAATATCCAATGCTAGGATTTATTATGTATGGGTATCCAGAAAATATCCTATATGAGGATCTGTCAGATGGGTATCCAGAAAATATCCAACATTAGGATCTATCACAGATGTGTATCCGGAAAATATCCAATGCTAGGATTTATTATGTATGGGTATCCAGAAAATATCCTATATGAGGATCTGTCAGATGGGTATCCAAAAAATATCCAACATTAGGATCTATCACAGATGTGTATCCGGAAAATATCCAATGCTAGGATTTATTATGTATGGATATCCAGAAAATATGCAATATGAGGATCTGCCAGATGTGTATCCGGAAAATATACAATAATAGGATTTATTATGTATGGGTATCCAGAAAATATCAAATACTAGGATCTATCACAGATGTGTATCCCGAAAATATCCAATACTAGGATTTATTATGTATGAGTATCCACAAAATATCCAATACTAGGATCTATCACAGATTTGTATCTGGAAAATATCCAATGCTAGGATTTATTATGTTTGGGTATCCAAAAATATACAATACTAGGATCTATCACAGATACGTATATGGAAAATATCCAATAGTAGGATCTTTCACATATAGGTATCCAAAAAATATCCAATAGTAGGATCTTTCTCATATAGGTATCCAGAAAATATCCAATACTAGGATATCTCAAGTATGGGTATACATAAAATATTCTATACTAGGATCTATAGCAGATGTGTATCCAGAAAATATCCTATACTTGGATTGATCATGTATGAGTATCCAGAAAATATCCAGTGCTAGGATCTATCACGGATGGGTATACATGGGATATCCTGTACTAGGATCTGTTAAAGATGAGATCTTCCCGTATATCACCGGAAACATACTGGATATGTGGCAGATACATAGACTTGCATACTGTTGTATCTCCCCGGATATTAGGCCTTTTAGTGCAGTGCGCATTTACTCGTGGCACAAAATAAGTGTTCAGCGCAACCACTGCAGCCTCATAATCCGTAACCTCACCTCCTTGTGGTAATGTAGAAAAAATGTCCTGCACGTCTTGTCCGGCCAAGTGCAGTAACAGCGCACGCCTCCGCTGTTTAATGGCGTCTGTGGCATCATCAGTCAGAATAAGTCCTTTACCGTCTGCATACAGCTCAAATGATGTCAGCCACCGTGTCCATCTTGGTCCAAGGGTCGCTGGATCCGTGTAGCAAGCGAACGGTTGAATACTTGACTTTTCCATGTTAGCTTGAACTTTTTTAGCTAACCTCGTGTTGCCGTTGACGTCTTCAGCGCGACACCGTCTTTTACAATCCACATGAATCTGTTGTCATCTTCAGCGTGACATTGTTATTCCTCGTCGCCATTGTTGTATATCCACCTTATTACTTAATTAGGCAGATATACTGAATTAAATCATTAGACGAAGTGGTATCGTTTCATTCACTTTATTGAACCATCTTCATCCACCACCTGCCACCGCACTTCCAGAACGAACGTCCTTCTAACCCCGCCCCCACACACGTCATCCCGTAAACTCCGTCAGCATCCCAATACATGACACTAACGTGCAAACGTTCGCTTTCGTCTAAAAATGATTAGGTTGTAATTTAATACTGTACTGTACCTGTCCGTTCGTAGAGCTTTGAAAAATAGCTGACCTGCTAACGTGCTAATTCCTAAGGAGCAAAAATTAAAATTAATGCTAACGTTGACAAATTAATGCTAACGTGCTAACATTCGCTTTCGTCTAAAAATGCTACATTTAAATTTATTACCTGTTCGTTCGTTTTGTTGTTTGTTCGTTGTGTTGTTTGTTCGTTGTTCGTAGGTGTTCACTCTCACTCGCGTAACTAAACCACGAGGGACAAAATGGCCGCAGCCCTTAAAATAGTACCGCTTTACCTGTACGGATCCCTCCGCCGCCAAGTGCACTGCGGCTGTGTGTACATCCGCCGGGAGCCCAGCCCCCACTCTCGCTGGCGGTACTTTTCCACTGTCATGCGCCAACACGTAACAGCCAAGGCAATCCCCTCCCCCACCTTGCCGCTTGCCATACTGACGCAGTTATGCCGTAGCTCGATTATATACTTATAATTGGGCTCGTTTGTAGGTCTCGTATCCAGTATGCCGTAGCTCGATTACATATTTTTAACTTTGTTCGTTCGTAGGTCACGTCGTTTTTGCCGTACCTCGATGGCATTTTTTAAAATTGGCTCGTTCGTAGGTCCGGGTTGCCGTAGGTCGCGGGCGCCGTAGGTCGGGGGTTCCCTGTATATACATACGTACATACATAATATGAGGGGCCGTGTAGGATTTAAACTGTCTGTAGAAGTGTGTGAGAGAGGAAAATAATTTAAATCCTACATGGCCCCTCATAATGTAACGCTCTTTACCTTGGTGTCAGCCAGTCCTCCCTCAGACGTCTCCAGTTGGTCCAGAACGCTGCTGCTCGGCTTCTAACTGGAGTTCATAAAAGTGAGCACATCACCCCCACTCTGGCTTCACTTCACTGGCTGCCCGTTCATTTTAGAGTTCATTTTATTTGTTTTTAAAAGTTTAAATGGTCTTGCCCCATCCTACCTCTCTGAGCTGCTTCACCCATACTCTCCTGCTCTGTGCCTCTGATCAGCTGATCAGCTGCTCCTGGAGGTGCCGAGATCCAAACGGAGGCTCAGAGGGGACAGAGCTATTTCTGTTGCTGCTCCAAAACTGTGGAACGATCTCCCTCTTCCCGTCAGACAAGCTCCTTCACTGTTCAGTTTTAAAACTCTTCTGTTGGAATAATTGTAAATACATATTATCACATTTATATTCTTTAATATTCTTTGTGTTTAAACTTATTCCTATTATCTTAAAGTGAACAAAAGTATGTGTTCTTTTTACTAATGCTTTGTGATGAGTTTGTGTGCAGGAAACCTGTTCGACCGGTAACACACCCTGGGCAAAGCTGGCTGTTGGAATAGCTCAGTTGTTTTCCACTCTTGGAAGAATGTGGTTCTACAGGCTGACGTGTACCTATGTGTGAATAAGTCTCCAACATGCTGACGTGATGTAGACGTGTACTTATGTGTGAATCAGTCTCAACCGGTTTTCCCCCCTCCCTCAGCGGTTGAGACACTGTAACTAGGGCATTCCTAAACTCAATAAAAGGCAAGGAAAAACACAAAGAGGCAGAGCAGGTTGGCTCTCCTTGCAAGAAAGATACTCACTTGTGTCCGTCTCTGTTTTACAGTGTGGTGTTTTAATAATGTTTGGGGTTTAAACCTGACATTAACTTGGTCCTTCGAGCCGGATTCCAAGATACCTGATGATCCCAGTGGGTGAGTAGGTTACAGGCAAAATCTGTGGCCACAGTATTGATACCCTTTCCGGGACTGGAGTCCTCCTCACTGACTGGGGTCCGACGGTTGACGGAGTCCAGGAGAGACGTGACACAGAGTGGAGTGAGTATCGTTTTATTTTAAAACGAGTGAAGTGTGAAAGCTGAGTAAAACAAACCCTGATCAGGTAAAAAGAAGTAGTTAAATTCCGCAGGAGGACAGACTCCGTTGACTTAGATAAACAACTAAAAACAGTCAATTAAACTCTGTGTAGGGCGGCGGAGCCCTCTACTTTAAGATAAATAGGAATGAGTAAAACAAACCCTGACAATTCTAGACTCTATCAGGTAAAAAGAAGTAGTTAAATTCCGCAGGAGGGCAGACTCCTTTGACTTAGATGAACAACTAAAAAAACAGTCAATTAAACTCTGTGTAGGGCGGCGGAGCCCTCTACTTTAAGATAAATAGGAATAAAAAGAAGCGCTAAAAATGTATGCATGTGTTTGTGAGTGTGAAAAGGAAATAAAAGTACCGCTTGGTTCTTTTGTTTCATACCAAAATAACAGGAAACAAACAGTGAAACCTTTTGGTGTCAGAGGCTAAGAAGAATCCGCTCATTTGAGTTGAAGTGATTCTTGCCATAAGGATCTTTTATCACTGTCCTGTTACTTAAATCCAGTATTAGTCACCCTATGTGAAACCCCCTACTGGATCCAAATCTAGTTCAAAATGGGTAAGGGACAAAGCAAAAATGCTCAAAAATGCATAGACAGTTTAACATGTAAAGACTGGAAGATAATAATAAAAATAAATAAATAAATAAATAAATAAAACAGACCCTGCAAGCGTACAACACCTACCCCTATGGATAAAAGAACACGACTTTGATGGTAGATTAACTATAAGAGATAAGAGATAAGAGATTTAATATAGTATAATATATAATTATATAATATAATATAGATGAGAGAGAAAAAAAAAAAAAACATAAGAGAACTTCAAACTAAAATAAAGACAAAGACCAAAGATAAACCTAACAAAATGAATAATGAAGGCTACCCCCATACAGAATTATGGATGCAAGTTGCAGAAAAAAGAGAAGAAGGTATGAGGAAGAGGAAGGAAAAAGAACAGCAAAGAGAAGAGAGACAGACAGAACACGAGGAAACAAGGAAGAAAGCTGAAGAGAAAAGAGAGAGAGAGGAAGAGAGAGAAAAAGACGAGAAAAGAAATGTATATTTTTCTAAGAAAGAAGATGACATGTCTGGTTATTATAACCAGAGGTGTCAAGTAACGAAGTATAAATACTTCGTTACTTTACTTAAGTACAAATTTTAGTTATCTATACTTTAGTAAAGTAATTATTTTTCAGCCTACTTTATATTTCTACTTCTTACATTTTCACGCAATTACTGGTACTTTCTACTCCTTACTTTTTAAAAATAGCCTCGTTACTTTTCTTTCATTTTGCCGTATTGAGGTAACCTGAAAGTTTCGTTACATTTTAAGCAGGAATAATAGTGTTTGAAGCTGTCGGATCGAGGTTCTGACTCGGTCCATTAGCTCTGACGTGTTGCTAAATACGGGAAAAGTCCGTGTGGGCGACATTTATTGAGCTATTTTTACTGGGCGCAGCTCGATATAACTGTTCGGATGTGAAACGATACGTTTACAGAATTTTTGGGGTGCATTTAAGCGTCTTATGAGTTGAAAAAGAATCTACATTTGTGATAAGGTGACGCTACGTTCATGGCGTCTGTTTATGTGCTGTGATCGATTCAAAGCGATCACGTGACACGCGGTGCTGGTCGTCAAATTTCAGTTTTGTTAGCACAATACTGACAGATTGTCTGACTTGTTCGTTCTATGCATGAAATATCGTCAGAAACTGTTTAACCGCGGTGTTTTGAGATATTTAAAGGGGTTTTAGAGCGTTTAGACTTCGGGAGAACACAAACGTCCGACTGCACGCACGTCCCTAAATGCAACACAAACGACACATCGACGTAGTGACGTCAGCCAGATAGAAAAAAAAAAAGGAAAAAGTCCGGTGCATTGGAAATGTTTCGGCTCCTGATTCCCAAGCGCGGTTTTCCAAGATGGAGGAAAGGAGTTAGACGCTTCGTCGGAGTTTCTCCCAAAACTTGCAGAAAAACGGCATTTTCAACAACTTTTGGTATTCATTAGCAATGCCAAAGAATCACTCGACGAAAAAAAAGGTTTCTACCACTCCTCAGAGTTCACCTAAGAAAACCAGCATCACAAGAAAAGACAAAATGGAGCAAGAACAGCAGGAGCTAATAAAAGCTATTCACGAACAAGGAGCTTCCATCCAGAGGTCTCTGGAAAAGTCGATGGATGAGCTCAAAAGGTCAGTTGAATCTATTTCTGCTGACTTGCAAGAAATTAAAGGAACTTTACATAACACTGTGAAGAGAGTGGATGCTGCTGAAGAGAAAATTAAAATGCTGGAGAACAAAGTTGCCGAATTGTCACGCGACAAACGCCGCTGTAACCTACGCCTGCGTGGTGTGAGTGAGGCTGAGGGTGAAGATGTGAGGAGAAAAGTGGTAGAAATCTGCGAGAACATAGCTCCAAGCCACAAAGAGAAGTTTGCTGAAGTGATAGACTCAGTACACAGGCTTGGAAGAAACACAGCTGCGCCGCAGCGCTACTCGAGGGATATCATCATCCAGTTCTCCACGAGGCACTACAGGGAAGTAGTGTGGAAGATGTCGAAGAATGTTGAATACATGACCCAGAGGAAGCTGCGCTTCATGGAGGACCTGCCACCGGAGGATCAAGAGAAAAGAAAAAGGCTGTGGCCCATCATCAAAAAGGCACGTGAGGAGAAGAAGCGGGCCTACTTCGTTGGGGGAAGGGCCTTTGTGGAGAACAATGAAATTTTCTAACAGTTGTTCTGAAAAGGGAGAATACTCTGATTAATTCAATCTAAGAGTTAATCGCTGCTCTGACTTTTGTGTTTGTTTGTTTGTGTGTTTGTTTGTTAAACATTTCTACTTTAAAATTTGTTTCTGTTAATGCTCGAGGCTTAAGAGACATTACTAAACGCAAGGCAGTTTTTCTTTATGTGAAACAGTTTGATTCTGACTTTTGCTTGGTTCAAGAATCACATTCTACTGAAGATGACCACAACTTCTGGAAATCACAATGGGGCGAGGACCTGTGGATGTCGCATGGAAACCATCACTCAGCTGGAACGTTAACCCTGAAGCACAAGTTTAAGGAGAAGGTTATTTACACTATGTCTGACCCAAATGGACATTATGTGTTAACAGTTTTTTGTTACTGCAACCAGTTCTTTTTATTAGGTAATGTTTATGGGTACACTAACACAAGAGAAAACAAAGAATTATTTCAAACACTAAGTACTACCTTTGAAAGTATCAAGGAAAGGTTTACTGATATTAAAATATTACTGGGAGGAGATTTCAACGTCACATTAAATGATGATTTGGACAGATGGCCTAGCAGAAATAAAACCAACTGTTTTTTGAATGATTTTATGAATGAACAAGGTCTTCATGATATCTGGAGAGTTACTAACCCAAATAGTAAAGAATTTACTTGGACAAACAAGGCTGGTTCTTTACGATCCAGAATAGACTTTTGGTTAATATCGGAATCCCTTACTCAATTAATTTGCAAAACAGAAATTATGCCTACTCCATTAACAGACCATAAAGCAATTGTATTAACTTTAAACTTATCTCCTGATAAGCCAACTCAAAGATACCCAGCATACTGGAAACTAAATAGTTCTTTATTACAAAACGAATCTTTAATTGAAATAATAAGAAGAAAAATCTCAGAACGTTTTGAGACTGCAGAAGATACAGGGGAATATCAAAAACAATGGGAGCTTTTAAAATATGAGCTGAGAAGATTGTTTATAGAAACAAGTTCTAAACTAAAAAAGGAAAAGAAATCAGATGAAAGTAATCTGATAGCCAAATTAATCTCGCTATCATCCATATTGCCTGAAAATCTATCTGAACAACAGCAAGCAGATCTCCTAACTGCACAACTAAAACTTGATCAATTATATATCAATAAAGCTAAAGGTGCATTTGTACGTTCAAGAGCGAAATGGTTAGAGGAGGGTGAGCAAAATTCTAGCTATTTTTTTAAGTTAGAAAAACAAAGGCAAAATAAAAATAGTATAAATAGACTCTCTTCAAATGGTGATATCATAGAAGATCCAAAAGAACTATCTAAAATGTGTGAGAACTTCTATAAAAAACTATATACCTCAACCATTTCACCTGCTCATATGAATGATTTCTTTAACAATCTAGGTAATATTAAGACAATTGGAGACTTCAAAAAATCAATTTGCGACTCTCCCATTACGCTTACAGAAATCTCAGAGGCTATTAAAAAACTTAAATTAAATAAATCTCCAGGTACTGATGGGCTAACTTCTGAATTTTACAAACTATTCACGGAAGAACTTGCTCCCTTTTTGCTGAATGTTTTTAGAGAAAGTATAGATAAAGAACAATTACCGTCCACTCTATGCCAAGGCTTAATTACACTCATCCCAAAACCACAAAAAGATGTATTAGTTTTAGACAACTGGCGCCCCATTACATTATTAAATAATGATTATAAAATTTTAGCATTATGCTTAGCAAATAAATTGAAAAAAGTACTTCATGATGTTATTGGGGAAACTCAAAATGGTTTTATGGCGGGAAGACACATAATTGATAATATAAGGCTTATCTTAGATTTATTAGACTACGCAGACTTAATATCAGAAAATAGTTTTGTTCTCTTTCTTGACTTCCATAAAGCGTTTGACTCACTGGAACATGATTTTTTATTTAAAACTTTGGATCTGTTCGGTTTTGGTGAGCACTTTAAGAAATCAGTACGCACCCTTTATGCTGGAGGCAATAGCTCAATTAAACTAGCTCATGGAACCTCTGGCAGATTTAATGTTGAGCGTGGAATTAGACAAGGTTGTCCAATTTCTCCATTTTTGTTCCTTCTTCCTATGGAGATTTTAGCACATTTCATTAAAAACAGCTGCATAAAAGGTATTCAGATTGCTGGTAGAGAAATATGTCTGAGCCAACTGGCAGATGACACAACTCTATTTCTAAAAGATTGCTCTCAAGTAAAGTGTGCTGTTGAGCTGCTTGGTGAATTTTCTGCAGCCTCAGGTCTCAACCTTAATTTATCTAAATGTGAGTTACTCCCTATTAAAACATGTCATGACACAGAGATCTCAGGAATCCCAGTAAAACACAAAGTTAAATACCTTGGTATCTATATTATAAAAGAGGAGGACCAAAGATTAAGTGATAACTTTAATCCCCTTGTTACTGTAATTCAAAAAAAATTCAATTTATGGGTACAGAGAGATTTATCCATCTCCGGTCGTGTATTACTTTCTAAGGCTGAAGGTCTCTCCAGTTTGGTTTATGCGACTTCTGCCTTGGAGGTTCCCAAGGACATCATTTCAAAAGTGGATAAAACATTGTTTGATTTTATTTGGAAAAAAAAGGTTCATCTAATCCGAAAAAATGTAATGATAAATAAGCTGTGCTCTGGTGGGTTTAATGTATTAGACTTACAGACTCTAAACTCCTCCTTTAAAATTAAATGGATCAAAAGATATCTCTTAAATCCAAACTCTTTGTGGAACTTCATTTCAACACATGTATTTGAAGCATTGGGTGGTCTATCTTTTATTTTAAGGTGTAATTACAACATTGACAAAATTCCGATCAAACTCTCCAATTTCCACAAACAGCTGTTTTTGTGCTGGACTCTGGTTCACAAACACAATTTCTCTCCACACAAATACTATATTTGGAATAACAAAGACATTTGTTTTAAACATAAATCTATTTTCTTTAAAAATTGGTTTGACAGAGGAATAGTTCATGTACATCAGTTATTCAACAAAGACGGCAACACTTACTCTTACAGTGAATTTTTAACTACGTATAACTTTCCAGTACTACCAAAAGAATTTGCAATTGTCTTTGATGCAATTCCATCTGGTGTAAAAATGTTGATGTCAAATCCTGTACACAACAGCACAAACTATTTAACTGAAGAATTATTCATTGGTAACTCTGACCCTTTTTTAAGTGAAAAAACAAATAACAAATGTATTAGAGAATTAATAATTAGAGAATGTATTAGTAAACCTGCTTCTATATTCTTCTGGGATAATTTATTTAATGATATCTGTTGGAAAGATGTTTGGTTGTTACCTAGAAAATACTTTATAACTAATAAGATTCGAGAAGTATCCCTAAAGATTCTGCATAAATGTTATCCTGTAAACTATATAATCTCCAAGTACCGTCCAAACGTAGACCCAATGTGTTCACTCTGCCACAGCTCTGAGGAGACCATCATCCATCTCTTCTGGGACTGTTCTCATACTCAGCTGTTCTGGAAAGACATTTTCATGTATGTAAATAGAAAGTTAGAAATTGACCTACCATTTGACGCTAAAATTATACTGTTTGGTTTCTTTTGTCCAAATATTTCAAGTGAGAAAGTTTTTGTTGTAAATTTAATACTACTCTTAGCCAAATTTTACATCCACAGTTGTAAATTCTCCTTGCTAAAACCTAGATTTATAGTGTTTTCTAATTATATTTCCTCTTACTTAGCTACTTTAAAGTACTGTACTAATGCCAAAGCTTTAAAAACTAAAACAATCTGTAACGAATTTCTGTTGTAAGCTGCCCAAGACACATTTTTGTTTTTGTTTATGTGCCTTTATTCTCTTTTGTGCTATGCATGCCTTAAGTCTCGAGCCTTGTTTGACATTGTAAGTTTTTTTTGTACTTGTTTTTTCTATAAAAAAATAAATAAATAAAAAAATAAAAAAATAAAAAAATAAAAAAAATAAATAAAAAAGTCCGGTGCATTTAATATCTAAAAGTTCACAGAACCTTTTCTAAACATTTTAAACACATCGATTATTTTCTTAACAGAACGTTTGTTTAAGCGATTGTCACATCCAGGCTAAAACTCATCCCAAAAGTTGATTTTTCACCGTCTTCGTTTTCAAGCTGACGGAATTAGCGGTAGTCAACGCGGCCTTAAGAGTCAACAGCGCCTCTATGGCGGCCAGGAAGAGTAATTAGTCACATTGTGACTCCATGAAACATATGGTTATGCTCAATAATACCCCTATATGGTTATTTTAATATATTTAAATTTGCATTTAAATGTGTCTATTTTCAATGGGCATATATGCAGTTAAGACAGGTAGCTTAGTGCACCCCTAGTTTTTCAACATTAACAATATAATAGTCTAAAAAAATGGGGGAGGTGAGGTTTTATACAATAGTATGTGTGGTGCGGCCTAAGCATTTGTCTTTGTTGTTGCTTTTTCTTACGCTACTTTTACTTTTATACTTTTAAGTAGTTTTGAAACCAGTACTTTTTATTTTACTCGAGTAAAAAGCTAGAGTTGATACTTCTACTTCTACAGAAGTATTTTTAAATCCCAGTATCTATACTTCTACTTGAGTACTGTAATGAATGTGAATACTTTTGACACCACTGATTATAACTACCTGTTAAGGAAAGCGGTCAATGGTGAAATCAGTGTGAATGATGGTAATTATAGACATGAAGAACAAAGAACTAAACTGAGAGAGTAACTATATATATGTAAATATATACATGGACAGATAAATATGGATATATTTCCTTTGGCTTGGTCAAAGAGTCTTTTATGTAGCAGACACCTATTGTGTAGAATATAGATGTCAAGTTAATATCAAGCTTTTCTGAGAGAGTAAATGTATATTTGTAATAATGTAGCTTTACTCCACTAACAGTGAGACAAAGGTATCATCAGCAGGTGTCGGCTGTTCTGGCTTGGCAGTTTTATTTGTGAATTTATTTATTTGACTTGAACGTGTAATTAAGCTTGTGCTTTTATCAATTTTGAACCGTTCTTTAAATGAAGCTAGAGCGCTTTCTCAAGATTCTGTTCGAAAACAAAATCTTGACATTCTTTTAATTTTGGCGTCCCCTGATCCAAATGTAGCAAAGCGTATGCTTCAGTTTTATTTTTCACAGATGGCTAAGCTCTAAACTCTTAATTTGACTACCGGTACACACACAACTTTTTAAGAAACATTTCATATTTGATGCATTTTTATAAAATGTTTTCCTGCAATCTTTTCTTTGTAAACATTTTTAAAGAGCAAAGCATATTTGTTGTACTCAAGTTTGTTACTAATCTTGGAGATTCGTACAGGTAGTCCCCGACTTACGAGCGCTCTTACTTATGAGCTGGCGAACGAGCAGTAAATTTGTAAACATACAATACAATACTGCACTTATGTGTTTTTAGATGAAAGTGTGTTAGCTAACCGCTTGGAAACAAGTTTCTGAGGAGGCCTTTTGTAAAATAAAACAACAGACCGGTCAGTCACATGCAGCCACAACCGCACCTGAAAATCTATCTTGTTAAACAATTAACTGACCAGACAAACTCTACAGACACACCCAGCTAGCCAACAAATGGTATCCAGATAGCTCTTTGTACAACCTCAGCTTGGAAAAATAGAGTTTAACTAAATGCTTGTTGCCACTGTCTTGAGTTAAAAACTGGTATTTTGAGTTTTTCAGTTCTCAGTTGAGAAACAAATCACAAACTGGTTTTATGTCTCTAGGCAGGATTGATTTGTAGAGGTGACATGAGATTGACATTTCAGAGGGGCTTGGCTGAGGAGTGTGTTGACTGAAAAGAATTTTGGAATTTAGTTGTGTGGAATGGTGAGTTTCAGTAATTGAATAATATTCTTGGAATGCCGGTATGTGTTGGTTGCTATGAGTTGACACACACGCGCGTGCACACACACACACACACACACACACGGCTAGGGCATAGTTGCCAAGTCCGCTTATTTCAAGCGGCATTGGGCCTGTTTTTCCCTGCTTGTGGCGGTTTTTGGGGCTTCTCACGGACATTGAGTCACTTATTTGTGCTTGTTTTTCAGTCGAGCAGTAATGCGAGTGGTAGGTAGTTTTTCACGCTCCCCTTCCACTTATGTTACGTCAAGGCGGATGTCACGTTCAGGTGCACTTGGCGCAAGCGACAGTCAGAGCCGTTAAAACTACATATACCGGTAAGCGCGAGCAATTAATGATGAGTCAGCATGAGCAGCATATAGTGACACAACATATATATCTTGTATCATTCAACTATGTTAGTTTTTAGCAAACAAAATGATAAATTAATGAAAATTACTTTCAAAGTGAGTTTAAAATTAAAAACCGTGTTTCTTCACGGAACATCCGACTACACGCGAATGCAACATTGTTCTTTATTCTTTGTCTAGACAAGACAACGCTAATATGAGCTCTAAGTGGGGTAAATATGGAAAAATATAATAAAGATTGGGAGAAAGAGCGTGCTCTTCAAGACTGGATCCGACCACAACCACAGATGGGAGAAAAATGGCAAAATCGATTGTATTATTGTATAAAGTGGAATAGTTTTTGAGTGACAGAGTTTTGAATATGTTGTGTGATGTAATGGTTGTTCCGTATTTGGTCTGTTGTGTTGGGGTTTAGGGAAAGGCGTGCGAAGCTTTTACAAATCCTATTTTTATTTTGCTAAAAGGAGCTGTAGGAGTTGTTATTGGGAAGTGCTGTGGTCACCCAACAGGTATATTGTTTCATCAATTGAAGTGAAAGTTGTTGAGGTGTTATGATTTGGTTGAGCGTAGTATTTTACAGGTCATGTATAGGACAAGAAAGAGAATATTACCCCCAAATATTCAATTACATATTCTTTAAAAAGTTATTAAACCCTGAAGGGAATGTAAATGTTTGTAAAAATCTTCATTTAGAACTAGTGTGAAGGAGCTGAGTTGTAAATCAGGAAACAGGATTGTGTTGACTTGATATCATCATAAACATTTATAAAACTATTTATATGTTTTAAAAGATGATTAAATCAAAGTTGTTGGGAAGGTGTGGTGCAGGTGAAGTGAAGGTTGTTGTTTGTAGTTATTTTGTGTTTTTTGAACAAGGGGCAGATATTATAACACTATTTTCGTCTTTCTGCACCCTTTCATTCAGTGTTTTTCTTTCTTTTTATTCTGATGAATCTGTTTTGTTTTCAATAAAAAAAACATGTCGCGCTGGGGCTGTTTGTTTACGTCGTAGTTTCAGGGAAACGTTGGCTCAAACTTTATTCTTCATCTTCTGACTCTCATCATATTCTATCGAGTGGAAACTCTTCAGATTAAACAAGTTAGATGTTTCCACAGCTAGTTAGAACGACTCTCCGTCACGTTTTGAAAAATAAAGAAACCGAGTAGGACTCGCTGCAGAAGAAGCCTGCAGTTTAACAAAACCGAACTACGTCCACACCGACGAATTAGTCTTTCCTCTCATCAGTGATGTCGTCTGCTTTCTCTTCGCTTGTGAAACTTTGTTCAGTCACATTGTGACGGTCATGAGCACTCGTTTGACTCGTTTTGAAGCGAAAACTTAACGCACTTTGGAGACTAGCTTAACTTTTAGCCTGCAACCGCTAACGTCTGCTGCTGGAGTGAGCGCTGCGTAACAGCGACGTCACCACGCACGTTTTGTGTCACAGCCTTTTCTGTCCGGGCGCGTTGTTGAAGCAGCCGCTTCAACCCGAACAGAAAGAGAAAAACGTCAGTGAAAAGTTGTAAAATCCTATCGAAATATCGAAAATATGAAAGCTACATGGCGAGTGATGAATGATGTTTTGAAGAACCATAGGTCAAAGATGGGTATTTCACAACATTTTGTAAAGGATAATGATGAAATTCATGACGACATTGAAATTGCAAACGGATGTAATCAATACTTTGTGAATGTTGGATCAGTCCTTGCAGATACAATACCTAAGGTAAATGATACAGTGAACCACTCAATTATTAACTGTATAAATAGTATTTTTCAGCAATATTGAGCCATGAAAAACTCATGTCTCAACAGGAGGGATGGTAGGCTTAGTGGGAAAACTATACACAACTTATGGATTCAACTCTTATTCAAAAAATTTTTGTAAAGCATGTTTAAGGATGAATAAACTGATTGTTGAGAGCAAAAAATGACTAAAATAGACTTTTTCATTAGCTTCTTTTGCCTAAACTGTACTTTTGTGTTTTGTGATCCTCATAAATTGGTATACAGTTTAAATAAAATAGGAAATTAGAACTGAATTTAGGAATTCTTCGTTCAGCTCACAGAGGGAGCCCGTTGTTCAAAGGGGGCTGCATTTATAGTATACAGTCATCTCAAATCGGTGAAGATTGTCCACAACTCTGTGAGCTACTAGGAAGAAAACCTAGTTCAGCATTATGAGGACCACAGACCAAAATAAAGGTTTAACAGCCGTAGCATTTCTAATCTTATTGGTAACCTGGATAACCCTAACTAAACCGTGGGAAAGAGAGTGGACTCAAGAAACAAATAAAATAGTACAAAAAAGAAGCGTGCCCAGCCGTGTCAGTACACCATACCCCAATCCTTGCATAAGAACCCAGTAATAACTATTTTGTGAATGTTGGCCCAAGTCTGGCTACTAAAATACCAATAGTAGATAAAGAGGTGAATTACAAAGTTACAAGTTGTAAAAATAGTATTTTTCACGAAGAAACTAACAAAGAAGAAATAATGAATATTGTAAAACACCTCACAGAAGAAAAAAGAAAAAAAATCAAAAGATTGGGTTGACAATGTATGTTAATAGACCAATATCGTTGTTACCACAGTTTTCCAAAATTTTGGAGAAGTTATTTGCAACTAGATTGGACGGATTTATCATTAAACAGAATATATTAAGTAACAGTCAATATGGATTTAGATCTAATACTTCAACATCAATGGCTCTTATTGAATTAATGGAACAAATAACAACTGCTGTTGACCAGAAAAAGAGTTGCGTTAGTATTTATGTTGATCTAAAGAAGGCATTTGATACTATTGACCACAAAATTCTTCTTGAAAAGCTGTATAGGTATGGTATTAGAGGGCCAGCATTACAATGGGTTAATAGTTACTTGAAAGAAAGAAAACAATTTGTTCAAATAAATGATGTCAGATCTGAACTTTGTAACATTACATGTGGAGTGCCGCAGGGTTCTGTACTTGGACCCAAGTTATTTAATCTATATGTGAATGACTTGGTAGATGTGTCAGAACTCCTTAAATGTGTTTTATTTGCCGATGACACAACATTTTTGTTTGGGTAATGACATTGAACGATTGTTGGAAAAGATACAGACAGAATTTGTAAAATACAAAATTGGTTTCACCTAAATAAATTATCGTTAAATTTGGAAAAAACATTTTACATGATATTCAGTAATAGTAAAAGGAATGTTGATGCACCATTTACAGTAGATGGAATTGAGATTCATAGAGTTAGTGAGGTGAAGTTCCTGGGTGTCATCATTGATGAAAAATTGACATGGAAACCTCACATAAACAAATTAAGAAAAAAATTATCAAAATCAATAGCAATACTGTATAAAGTAAGGGAACTGTTAAATGATAAAGCATTGGTCTTGTTATATAATACAATAATTGTTCCACATTTAATTTACTGCATTGAAGTATGGGGTAAGGCATGTAAAACGATTACAAATCCTATTTTTATTTTACAAAAACGAGCAGTAAGAGTTATTACAAGAAAAAATTATAGATATCCATCAAACATATTGTTTCAGAAACTAAAGATATTGAAGTTCTATGACTTGGTTGATTATAGCATTTTGCTTTTTATGTATAGGGCTAATAAAAATACATTGCCTGTAAATATACAAGTAAATTTTGTTAAAAGGGAGAGCACTTATTTTCTTAAAGGGTCAGAAATATTTGTGAAACAGTTATCACAGTTAAAAGTAAATTTAAACCACAGTCTCGCAGTGACATCTGGTGGTGGTGTGGGGATGAGAGACTTTTTGACAGACTGCCTCAGAACACTACTGGTCAATCAATTACATCCACTACAACATTCAGAGATTGAGCATTCATTCATTCATTCAACCTTTATTTAGTCAGGTAAATCTTTTGAACCTCATGGGCTCATTTACGAAAGCGACCTGCTAAAACTAAAGAACAATGAACAGCAATGGTAGAATTTCCTTAAACAATAAACAATCAAACAATAAACAATAGAAAAACAAAAGAGAGAGAAAAAAATATATATATATATACACATATATATATACATACACATATACATATATATATATATATATACATATATATATATATATATATACATATATATATATATATATATATATATATACTATATATATATATATATACATATATATATATATATACATACACATTCCTCCTTTTAACAAAGTATCAAAAAACTAGCAAAACATTATAAGGTAGACGTATAAAATCAAAGACAGGAACAAATCTGCATTGGTTTTTGCCAGGATTCCAACAGATTCTGAAAACCATTTAGAGAAGTCAAGGTCGAGAGCTTCAGATCTTTTTGTAAGATATTCCATGAAGCAGGAGCGGAGTAGGAGAAGGCCCTTTTTCCAAGTTCAGTCCTCACTGACGGAACACTGCAGGTAATCATGTCCTGAGAGCGCACGCTGTAGCTGCACTCACGCAAAGACATGTAGGAGGAGATGTATGAG
>JBBPBX010040972.1:0-29098 GCA_038048925.1 Garcialebias charrua
CTGCTGTGCTTTCTAGGGCCATGATGCCGGTGTCTCACTGGCTCCAGGACTCTTGTCTACATCTCAACACTAAAAAAACAGTCTGTATGTTTTTCTCTCGGCTGCCACCAGATGATGGGCATCCATCTGTGTTGGTCAATGGCGAGACATTAGATGTGGTTGAACAATTTAATTTAAATATTCCCTAAAGCTGCCTGTTGATTAATCCTGCTGTCGCTCACTCATGTCTATCATATTCTGAGCGAGCATCCACGTAGACATACTAGTTTAATTCGCTTGATCGCGACAAATTCATTCATTTCCGCATCGGCTTTTTATTCTCTCCCCCCGTGACCAGACAGGTCGGGAGTACAGAAAGGCAGCCGCGCAGCGGAGCTCTGCGCGCGTGCTCCCCCGTGCTCCCCGCAACAAGGCTGGGACGGAGCAGAGCCCTGACACGCATTCGGAACTTCAAAGGTGACCAGCGGAACGAGGAGCCAGAGACGCGCGCGGCTCGCTCCTCTGGGCAGGATGAATGAGAGCAGCAACGGTCCGCAGCGGTGTTATAAAATAAATAATAAATAAAATCAGAGCGCTGGTCCATATGTACACACAAATGCACCAGGAAATATGCAGTTTTAACTCCCACTCTCTCTCATAAACCTCCATGGAAACTCACTCCTGCCTTCTGCCTTCTGGGCTGGTCCATATGTACACACAAATGCACCAGGAAATATGCAGTTTTAACTCCCACTCTCTCTCATAAACCTCCATGGAAACTCACTCCTGCCTTCTGCCTTCTGGGTGGAGATGTAACAAAAGTCACATGACACTTCGGGACTCTTCGGCCAGGTTTCCGGATTCATTCGGGAGTGGGTTGTTTTTTGTTTGTTTTTTTAACCCTCGCCTGGCCCAAATGCAAAAATGAAAATAGACATCATAATAAATTACAGTAATTGTCCTATATGGTGAATTGTTACTGTCATGGTGGGTGTTGTCCTTAACACTGAAAACTTTTGACAAAAAGCCAATACAGTGTCATTATTGCAACATTTTGGATTTTAATAGCTATCAGATTTTTATGGACGTTTGCCTGATTTTTAAAGTTTTAAATGGACTTGCTCCTCCTCCTTTAATATATTTTATAAGTAAAAAAACAAGTACAGTAAACACAAGAGCACTGACCAGAGGAGATTGTGATGTGCAGCGGCGCAGGACTAAATTTGGCCAAATGGTGGTGTCCATCAGAGGCACACAGTCATGGAACACACTGCCAGTTTCCATCAGGAACTGTGGCACCTACTCCAGCTTTAAAAAATCTCTGAAACTTTGGCTGAAAACTAATCAGAAGTGCACTCATGTGTAGATTACTTTGTCTATTTTCTTATGGCATCATATTTTTATTGTAATTTTATGTTGTGTTATGTGCTATATAGGTGATGTTTGTATTTTTCTCTGCTCTTTTGTTTTATGGGATGTTTCTTATTTTTACCTGCCTTAGGACAACGGATGAAAATTAGCTATTGTGCTAACTCCGGCATATTTACATTGATGCTAACTGCTGTTATGTTGATTAATATGCATTGTCCTAACTTAAATTAAAAAAAATTAAAAAAATAAAATAAAATACAGCATCTCAGACTGAGGAAGTCTTTCGGACGAAAGACAAAAACGTTTCTACAAATTTTTTGCTTTGCTTTGTTTTGTTTTGTTTTTTGAATGTCCAGAGGACCAGACTTAGCTTTTTTAAACGATATACAAAACCTTTTTCTTGTGGGTCTGAATTTTAAAAATTTAAATTCAACTTTTTCTCTTAAATTATAAAGTCCTTCCTGTTTTGAGAAAGGCTTTTGAATGTTTCCTGGTAAGAAATTGTTTTTTGCTTTAGACAAGATAACAGCTGTTGGTAATTCCACTATGTCAACACATTTTAGCAGATTTTATGAACAGTGCATTTCCTTTTTGATAAATCCTATTGGGTTGGCTTCTTATGCTGCTATAGGCTTACACTACTGGAGGACAAATTAACATCATTTCCTTAAATGATTTGCTAAAATTGAATAGTTTTCATTTGATGCTATTTCTATCTTAACATGTGATTCTTGACCTGCCATTGTGTATCTGTTCCTCCTTCCTGTTCCTCTCAAACCAGCCGGTTGAAGCGGATGACCGCTTGTCCTGAGTCTGGTTCTGCTAAAGGTTTCTTCCTCATGCGGGAGGTTTTTCTTTCCACAGTCGCCTTCATTCTTGCTCAAGATTAGAGTTCTGCAATCTCCTCAGATAAAAAATGTTAAATTAATATTTTTATATATGAATGTTTCTGTTCAGTGTCCTGAAATGACTTCTGTTGTGACTTGGAGCTATATAAATAAACTGAATTTATTTTAAAGCATTTTTATGCAGAAGTGCTGCTGAGCAAACATTTGGACTGAAGAGGTCTTGACAACTGTCAATGAAGTGCACCAGCTATCAAATGATGATTTTGTAATAACACTCACACCATCCCTGATGACACATTGCAAAGCATCATGGGACTTCTCCCCATGCTGGCGGTGTTCTAATGAGTTCCCCCAGCATTGCACCACACTGCGTTGTTTTTCATTGTCTTGTGTAATTTCCCTGCTGATGCTGAACAGCTCAATGAGGAGCCGGCCCCTGCAGATATTGCTTTCTGTCTTTCTATCCATTAAGAAGACAGGAGCACAAACAGTATCTCTCACTCTGATGTGCTGAAGGAGTGATAACACACCTCACTTCCTCACAGAAACGCTGCAGTTTCTTTGTCCTGATGTGAAATTTCAAATTTAACTCCCCACCCAAGTTTTCTGCTGGTTCAGCTTCACTTTATTGTTTCATGCTGGTTAATATTTTTAGAGATAATCAACACAGAATAAATTTAATTCAATCACGACAGAATGTGTTAGATTTATGAAATTTGTGAGTTACCAAAAAGACAAATCCCAAAATGGCAAGCAGAATGGACCGCGTGCTCCATCAGACATGGGGTTGTGGTTTATGTCAGCTATAAATAATTAACCGCCCCCAATGAACGAGTCAGATACAAACATTTCACGCCTCGATAATTCATGTGAGCGTGTTCTATTGTTGGTGCACTTAATTGCCACCGAGCTACAAGAGAGAGACAATGCAGCGCATTAATTAATACCAGTATCAGTGGTCAGATTTGCTTCCAGCGACTCTGTAAACAAACCCCGTCCAAAGAGATTTTGCTGACGTTACACGATCAAGATTTATGGTTTCCTGGCTGAAAACCAGTTGTTAATGAAGCAGAATATAGCTGCCCCCACCCACCAAATGCAGGTGTGTAAAAAAGCATGTGCAGAGCACTAAACACTGTCGCTTGATCAATGTCAAAGCCTCCATTATTTAAACCTCTGGGGTGTTTTGCTGTTTGCCCTGTCATCCTCATTGTCTCAAATAAATCTTGCAAGCCCAAAGTCATTTCAGCTCCAGTCTCTTAATGAAACAAGCCTCACTGACTTCTTATTAATAGGCCTCCATTTGTAATTTTATTTCCCAAAGGTAAGAACTAAATATTTTCTTTTCGGGTGCTAAGCGACGAGGTCCAGTGACTAAATGAAGAGATTCACTCTGACGTCCAGCGATTAGGCCCAACGGTGTCAAACCAGCAGGCGTATAGACAAATTTAATATGAAAAATCTCTTGGTCTCCAGTTCTCTTTAAAGGAGTTTTGTTAATTAAACCATCTTGGTCAGTGGTTGTGCAAAGGAGGTAAAACTCATTTTTATCTGAACTTGCAGAACAGGAAGGGAACACAACTGCAAAATAAAAGCATTTCATTTAAAGATGGATTTACCTCGAAGAGTTTCATAATTCAGTGTTTTCATCATGTGACCTCTGGGCGGTTCGTTATTTTTCTACAGATGCAGAGATAAGACTTATTGTATGAATATCAAGAGGATCAAGCTAATAGGAATTAAAAATAGGTCAAAGCTTGTTACAAATATTATTTAAAGAAAAAGAAAAGGAGTCAAGGTTACGCATAAATACGGTAACATTCTACAGAGGAGGAGCACCATGTGCAACATCCTGCAGGTTTGTATTAGAGCCAATGACCAGCTGACTTTTACTTTACCAATGCAGTTTTTCCACACATCACAGAATACAATTTAACTAAGATAATGTTTGTGTTTCACAATTAATTTATTTAATTCAAATAGTGCAGGCCAGGGCTACTAAAAATAGCTCCCTACTCAATCTGTGACATCAAAAAGTACCCGGATATCAGTAAAACAACTTTGAGTACGATTTAACTGTACTATAGTTGTTTGAACCAATTACAAACAGCAGAAAAAAATATCTATGGGGGTGCTTGAATGTTTAATTTTCTATATTTCTGCATAAATATGAGCTAAAACATCATCAGATTTTCACACAAGTCCTAAAAGTAGATAAAGAGAACCAGTTAAACAAATGACTTCATTTATTTATTGAGGAAATTATCCAATAATACATATTTGTAAGTGAACCTTAAGGATTATCTGTTAATTTGAAGGTGAAATTAGAGTCAGGTGTTTTCAACCAGTGTGATGATGATCAGGTGTGAGTGGGCACCCTGTTTGATAGTGTAGCATTTAAGAAGTGAGATGGAGGAAGAAGGGTGACACGTTCTCCCCTCCATTTGTTTTTAAGTATTTTAACTAGTTAAAGAGGGGCACCAGCTGGTCAGTTTATTGACCAACAACAACTTCATTAATATATTCACCCTTTAATGATCAGAATCAGTCACTGAAATAGAATGTGTTAATTACAGGGAGGTCTATATCAGAACATATGAATATTCATCTGAATGAAGGGACCAAAATTTTCTTAGAAATTTTATTACAAAAATAATCAAACTAAGAATTAACAACAATAATAAACAAACAATAATAATTAATCAATCCAGGCTTAATCCTCTTATCTGAGACTAAATTCACTCTTTGAGCAGGAATCACTTTGGTTTCATAGATGCACAAATTTAGACAAAGTGTGACTATTTTAATAAATAGTTTACTTGATTTTGGTTGAAAGAAGTTATTTAATCTGATCAGATCAAGTCAATTATCATCACTGCAAGCCAGGAAATGATTTACCAAGTTGCATCAGCTAAAACAGCATAACCAGACCAAGACTTTCATCATGTCAACAGGTCTCAGCTCCTTACCGGGTCAGAGGGCATCAGGTGACTTTTCTCTCTGGGGTTCTCTGGTGGATCAGACCAGGATACACCACGAGGAGGACTCGTGGCACAACACTGCCCAAGGAAGCTGAGGTCACTGTGACAGCTTCAGGGGTCTGTGAGGACAACAACTGATGAGAAGGTGCCATCCATCAGCACCTGCAGCTAGCTTAGACTTCAAGCTGAGAAAGTGAGTCTTGCAGTGAGAAATATACTTCATCCTCTGACTACTTCTATTTTTCTTAACAAATTGTAATTGAGCAACTTCTTTATTTGCTCAGGAATGACGAGGAGTGGACCTCGGACGACCACCAGGATCAGGGTCCAAAGTCGAACTGGGTTGTCACTAGGGATGCACGATATTATCGGCCTGGTATTGGTATTGGCCAATATTAACGTTAATTTTCAATATCGGACATCAGCCATTCCATTAAAATAACTTGCCGATATAAAAGGCGCTGTTTTTGCTGCAGTGGCAGCGCAACATGATGACGTTGCAGCGCAAGGTGATGACGTTGCAGCGCAAGGTGATGACGTTGCAGCAGCAGCGCAACGCGATGATGTCACCCGATCTCATGGCGGAGAGGAACATTCAAAATGTTGGCGGTATGGAAGTTTTATTTTTCATTGGTGTGGATGTCGGATTCCTAAGATTTGTGGATTATGATGATCCTCGCTACATCGTCCGCAGTCGGAGATAGTTTTCTGATGTAACATTACCCAAGTTACATCTGTCATTTCCGACGATGTTGAGAAGCTAATAGCCGATAGCACGTCTTGTTGGGTGAGTTTTACCACAGACGTTTTTAGCCTGTTAGCATGATTAGTCTTTCGACGCATGGATAGACAAAAACTTTGAACTTAACAAGAATGTCGTCATGCACAGGAGTGCAGATGATCCCACACTGCAGCTAGGAACCTGGAACAAGCCTCCACAAGTGAGACAGCATTGCAGGTGCTAATGCTAAAAAATAACATTTAACACTTTTCATTTAATATACAGTAAGTTAAAGTGCAATGCATATCATATGACTGTTACTGAATATACTGTATGTCACCAGCTCTCACAGCTGTTGCACAATTTTTGTAGCAAATAAGCCTAAATAAGAGAGAGGGCTATAGTCTGACAAAGGAACGTATATAAAATATCGGTATCGGTTATCGGCTGAATACGTTTTATAGGCATATCAGATATCGGCCAAAAATCCAATATTGTGCATCTCTAGTTGTCACACAAAAAGACTGTGTAAAACAACAGCTCTCAGAAGATGTTTGGCCACTCTTATAAACATTATGACTTCCCCACTGAAGCCAACCGCTCCAGCTCAAAAAGCTTAAAACAGGTGTCTGAAGGAAAAGTTATCTTCTGAAAACAAGATGGAGAAATATTTTAAATACATGATAATATTTCACATGATTTCATTATACAGGTAGTCCTCGACTTACAACGGTCTCCAGTTACGACGTTTTGCGGTTACGACGCATCTCCCATGAAATTCTTTTTTTTTTTGAAAATTTATTTTGAAAAGCCGAGTTATGCAGTTTACGGTTTACGGTTTTACGTAGTAAACGTAGCTGCGGAGGAATTCTGCCCTGTACTCTCTAAAAAAGCTAAGTCTGTCTTCTGGACATTCAAAAAACAAAACACAACTGTACTGTGAACCCTGTTTTACGTCGTAAACGGAATGGAATAGGGCAGATGGACTGAGCTGGACGGCGGTTTTACGTCGTAAACGCAATAGAGAATACGGAGGAGGGATGGAGGAAACGGCTTCACCACATTATCCCAGTAGGAAATTAACTCTATTTTTCCCTTCATTATGGCTCCCAAATGTATGTGTTTTTTGATAATTATGTAGGGTACTGTGTTAGGATAGGCTAAGTGCTTGGTAAAATACAGTACTATACATATAAGGTGCAGTATGTACGTATGTTCTGACTTACGTCAAAATTCGGTTTACGACGCCGCGTAGGAATGGATCTCCGTCTTAAATCGGGGATTACCTGTAATTATTGAAAAGAATAATCAAAATGATTCATGCTCGCAAATAATAATCAAATAAAACAAACTTATTAATGATTTGATTTGTTTTATTTCTTAGAAACAGAGGAAGAATAAATGTGACATTAGTCAGACTGTAGCTGACTCTGTGTCCAAGGACAGTGGACGTGTGAAAAACACCAGACATTGTTGAAGTAAAAAGTAAATTTAAAGAAAACAATTCAGGAGGAGTCTGGAAGACACCTAAGGGTCAGGGGTCATAGTTAGAGGAGTGCATCTTCATACTTCAACAGGAATCTATCAAAGTCTACTCTTCACAACATGTTTGTGGAAGTGGATCATGATAGGAACAAAGGAGAATTCTGAGGAGCTCAGAAAAAGACTTGTTGATGCTCATCAGGCTGGAAAAGGTTACAAAACATCTGTAAAGAGTTTGGACTCCTCCGATCCACAGTCAGACAGATTGTGAACAACTGGAGGAAATTCAAGACCATTGTTACCTCCCCAGGAGTGGTCGACCAACAAAGATCACTCCAAGAACAAGGCGTGGAATAATGAGGTCACAAAGGACCCCAGGGTAACTTCTAACAACTGAAGGTCTCTCTCACGTTAACTGATGTTGATGTTTATGAGTCCCCCATCAGGAGAACATTGAACAACAATGGTTCATGACAAGGTTGAAGGAGAAAGCCACTGCTCTCCAATAAGAACATTGCTGCTCGTCTGCAGTTTGATGAAGATCATGTGGACAAACCAGAAGACTGTTGGAAGAATGTTTTGTGGACGGATGAGACCAAAATAAAACTTTCAGTTTCTGTCCATGAGGCTGACACCTTGTCTACTGTTAAGACCAGAGTTAATACTTTCCTGTTTGATAAATACTATAGTTGGCTTGGGTTTCCGGAGCTATCCCTTAGTTCTGCTGCTATAGGCTTAGAGGGCTAGATGACAAACTTACCACATTCCCTCACTTTACTGGTGCTGGTGTCTTTGCTTGTTCAGAATCAGATCAATTCTGCTGTTCATGTTTGTATTTTTCATTATTTCTACCATCAGCATTTAGTTTGTTAGTATTATTATTATTATTATTATTATTATTATTATTATTATTATTATTATTAATATTATTATTTTAATTACCATAGAAACTCCACCAGGACTTGTTGTCTGTGTTTCTTTCCTATCCTCTCTAACCCCAGTCAGTCGAAGTAGATGGCTGCCCATTCTTTATTTTAATTTTTGTTGTTGTTTATTTCTATATTCAGTTTCACGTTATGTAGTGTGTTGCTGTGTGCTTGGTCTGTCTGTCCCTGTACAGCACTTTGGTGTGCACTATCACTGTTTAAAGTGCTTTATAAATAAAGTGATATGTATGGTATGGTATGGTATGGTATGGTAATGGTACGGTAATGGTATGGTATGGTAATGGTATGGTATGATATGGTATGGTAATGGTACGGTAATTCATTCATTCATTCATTCAACCTTTATTTATACAGGCTAGCCTCGTTGAGTCACGGGGACTCATTTTACAAGAGGGACCTGTCTCACTCACACCAAACAACCATCCACTCTCTCACTCACACCTAGGGTCAATTTAGCTTAGAGTCACCAATCAGCCTAACAAGCATGTTTTTTGGTCTGTGTTTTTTGGTCATACCATAATGGTATGGTATGATATGGTATGGTATGATATGGTAATGGTACGGTAATGGTATGGTATGATATGGTATGGTATGATATGATATGGTAATGGTACGGTAATGGTATGGTATGGTATGATATGGTAATGGTACGGTAATGGTATGGTATGATATGGTATGGTATGATATGGTATGGTATGGTATGATATGGTAATGGTACAGTAATGGTATGGTATGGTATGATATGGTATGGTATGGTATGATATGGTAATGGTACGGTAATGGTATGGTATGATATGGTATGATATGGTATGATATGGTATGGTATGGTATGATATGGCATGATATGGTATGGTATGATATGGTATGGTATGGTATGATATGATATGGTATGGTATGGTATGATATGGTATGGTATGATATGGTATGATATGGTATGGTATGATATGGTATGGTATGATATGGTATGATATGGTATGGTATGGTATGATATGGTATGGTATGATATGGTATGATATGGTATGGTATGATATGGTATGGTATGGTATGATATGGTATGGTATGATATGGTATGGTATGGTATGATATGGTATGATATGGTATGGTATGGTATGGTATGATATGGTATGGTATGGTATGATATGGTATGGTATGATATGGTATGATATGGTATGGTATGATATGGTATGGTATGGTATGGTATGATATGGTATGGTATGGTATGGTATGATATGGTATGGTATGGTATGATATGGTATGGTATGGTATGGTATGGTATGATATGGTATGGTATGATATGGTATGGTATGATATGGTATGGTATGATATGGTATGGTATGGTATGATATGGTATGGTATGGTATGATATGGTATGGTATGGTATGATATGATATGGTATGGTATGGTATGGTATGACATGGTATGGTATGACATGGTATGGTATGATATGATATGGTATGGTATGATATGGTATGGTATGGTATGGTATGGTATGATATGGTATGATATGGTATGGTATGATATGGTATGGTATGGTATGATATGGTAATGGTACGGTAATGTATAATATGGTATGGTATGATATGGTAATGGTACGGTAATGGTATGGTATGATATGGTATGATATGGTAATGGTACGGTAATGGTACGGTAATGGTATGGTATGATATGGTAATGGTACGGTAATGTATAATATGGTATGGTATGATATGGTAATGGTACGGTAATGGTATGGTATGGTATGATATGGTATGATATGGTAATGGTACGGTAATGGTACAGTAATGATGTGGTGTGGTGTCCTGAACCTGGTTCTGTTGGACATTTGTTTTATTAGGAAAATGATTTAATCATCAATTTTGCAAACTGTCACTGTGAGGTAAAAAAAATCCATCTCGGTTTTAAATAAATGCATTTTGTGTGTTCACAGTTTAAATTTTGTTGACGTAAATGTTCATATGAAACAGTTGATGTATCGGTATGTAAATCTGCCAAAGGTAGTGGATGTTTAAATTATTTTAAAAATTGTTTGCACATAATTTTGCTGACAGACATTATTTTAAGACGGCAAAGGTCCACTTTGGAACTGACTCCATTCTGAACACCTGTTTACTAATTTTTTTCTGAGACAACTTCTGGCTGTTATTCAAACTGGTAGCACTCCGAGTGATATCTACTGCACATAAGATATTGATTACAAACAAACAACGATTAAGAACACTACTGTACTTCAAAAAGTCTGACTTATCCCTTTAACCACAAAGATGTAGAACAGCATGAATAACTGGTGAAAAACCCTGTGCCTGGCAACAATCAGAACATTTTTCTAATTTAAACATTATTCAAACCAAGTCTGAGAAAATAATCCAAAAGCACTGGGAGAAAAATACATGCTTCAAGTGAAATTAAATACGCACACACACCCACACACTCACACACTCACACACGCACTGAGAGGCGTCCATTCCCTCACAGTTAGTGATGAGAGACCTTCCCAAGGCTCCAAATTAAAGCTGATGGCCATAGAAACCTTGTAATCACTTGTGGTGCCAATTTGCTGCTGAGACAAAGAGGAGCAGATGTGTGCCAGAACACCTCAGGATGATTTCTTAATAGCTTCATAAATCCATTCATGCATGACAGGCATACCAACAGCAATGACAGTCTGCTGCTGGGCCTGACACCACAGGCCTACAAGTACCACACTACACAAACAAAAGTTAGCTGGCTCACACACCAGTGTATTTCTGCTTCATTAGTGTGTCTGTTAGTACAGCTGTGGCAACAATTTAGTGCTAGTTTAAGCCCTGTTTACACGGACACTGTGTGGGGGAAACGGATGTTTTGGGTATGTTAATTAGGTGAAAAGTTTTGCGTTGACACGGTCGAATTCTGTGGATACGACTCTCTCCCCCTCCACCCCCCGTCCTCATGATTTCACTGTAGTTACCATGCTGGGCCATTAGATGGCGCTGTGATTTTTGGAACCTTCACTACTGCGCATGCGTGCAGCCTGAGGTAAACAGCTGCCTCGTCTGCTTTCCTCTCTGGCTAAAATCAGCTAACTACAAGTTGTTGTCAACAAGTTAACAACAAGTTAAAGCTGGAATTTGGATAAGAGTCAACAGATTTGACACCAAGCAGGACCTGCTTCATCTGCACACCAGACGCTGAGTGGACTGTGGACCAGAACCGGACATTACTCTGTGATAAACAGCTGACTTACAGCAGGTAAATCAACGTTCTTAATATAATGTTTGCTCTTGTTTACTTTGATCACACAACAACTGAGTTTTTATTTATTTATTTATTTATTTCTGCCAGGTGGAGCTGTCGTTCCAACAGGCTGATGGTTCGGCGGTTCTGATGGGTCCAGATGAACACACAGCAAGAGTCCAGTTCATTAACGTAGTTACAGTTCGGTTCACGTGTTTTAATAGTGTGTTCAGTTTAATTCTCAGTGTTTGTGTTACGTAAAGTTTGTGGTGCTGAATAAATAAATAAATAAAAAATAAACCTGGTGTCTTCATTTTCACAGCACGTTAAGCACTGTTAAAAAAATGTAACGAGTCCAGATAGATACTGTAGTTCAGATAAATTTACATCTCCCACGCCAACATAAATACTGTTTATTATTGTTAAACTGTTATATTTTGCAACGTGACACGTGAAATGTCAGACTGTCTGCGCGTGCGAGCTGCGCGCATGTGTTCAAACAAAAGCTCCACGGGAGATGTTTACATTATCAGCGGGGGGTCAGCGAAAAACTTCCACCTTGAGAGCAGGGTCAGAAAAGTATCGGTGTCATCGAGGGGGGCCAGCAGCGTCGTGTAGGCGATAAGCAAAGTCGCAAAGAGAAAGTAGCGGTTACACTCAAAATACGCGCCGTGTAAACTGGCCCTTAGTTTGGTTGTCAAAGTTTATAAAATGCTGTTTCATTGAAGGTTAAATCGTGGTAAATGCTGCAGTGGTTCACACATATTTTAAAACTGAACAAATTCTCGACCTGCCATTGTGTATCTGTTCCTCTCAAATCCAGCCAGTCAAAGCAGATTGTTGCTTGTCCTGAGCCTGGTTCTGGTTTCTTCCTCATGAGGGAGTTTTTCCTTTCCACTGTTGCCTTCGTGCTTGCTCAAGATGAGAGTTTTGCTATGGGGTTAAATTCCAAGCAGTCCTCTCCTCAAATAGTGATAACTTGTTTTTTATATATAGGAATGTTTCTGTTCAGTGCCCTGAGACGACTTCGGTTGTGACTTGGTGCTAAACTGATTTGAACTGAATCATAAACATATGGGAAACACAACTACCATAGTTTACAAGCGCCAGACAACGCTACAGTTAAAGACCGTGTAAAGTAAAATTAAATTTGTGTTTTGAGTTTGTCACACAGGCATAAATATGTGTTATTAATCACCCATATAAATCTGACTGATTAAAAACATTGTTTACCTTATAAAATTAAGTCTCAAATATAAGGAAAAAACATGATTTTCCCAGGGTCTGGAACGGTGGGGGCGTGTCAGCGCGTGGGCGTGGTTTCAGCGCAGTTCTGCAGCTCAGAGCAAGTAGGAGGACCCTCTCGCTCAGAGCTGAACTGTGTGTGGAGGAGGAAGACAGGTTCATCAGTAAACCTGCTCTGTTTGCTCCTTTTTCCAAGAGTTACGCTGTTTTTAGTGCACAAACAACTCTGGTTTTATTTTAAAAGTTGAGGACACAACTATAATTCATAACTCCGCTGTTCTGTGTTTAGAAGATGAGCGGACTCGCGCGGCTGCACCCGGTCCGACCCGACACATCGCATGCGGGGGCTGTGTTGGTGATTAAAATAAAGAGTAATCACGTTGATAACTAAGTATGCAATGGACCTGTCGCATTTTCTTAGCAAAAAAGGAGCTTGTGAACTTGTAGGGCACAGGCTTAGCAATAAAAAAGAAAGAAAGAAAAGAAACAGGAAAGGCGGCGGCGGTGTCCGGAGGCTGAGGAGGGAGACGGTCAGTAGCAGGTGCCCTGACCATTAAAACATCCAGGGAAGATGCAGGAACGAGGCATAATTGATTAGCTAGCTAACAATGAACAAAATATCTATGCTATTGCTATCTGATGCTATCTGCGATTCGCGAGTGAACGGCTCCACCCATGCGAAGAACAATTTATATGACTGGAGCAGCAGGGGGTGGGGCTATACTAATGAGGACCGCGTGACGAAACGCGGTCCCGTTTAAAACACGCCTAAAAAATCCTGAAACACACATATCTTTATACACAGTTTCATCTATAACTCCAAAATTAATTGAGCTACAATTTTGAGACTTTTTACTCATTTACAACATTACAATTATCACATTTATAATGTTTATTTAAGAAAATATTGAAATTCACTTTACACGGTCTTTAAGAAAACAGCCAGAAACCAACTTTCAAGATGATCTGCTGCAAACGCTGCAGGAACTCTGCTTATTGCTGATTCCAGCTTAAAAAGTGCTCATCAGGCACACTAAACAACTGAAACAAGTGAAAATGTGGCCTGAAGGATCCAGTGCTGCTCTTCAGGACTGTTTTGACTGCACTGACTGGGATGTTTAGGGAGACTGCAACATATGGCAGCAATTCCACCAATCTAGGAGTACTTCCTGCTTGCTCTCGACGAAGATGGTCGCTTCACCTGCTCCTGCCTCCCTCCTGCTTTTTGCTCTATTGTCCTGCGAATCTTTTTCAGAGCCTCTTTCTACATAGCTTCTGTTACGGCCAGTGGCCTATGTTTTGTTTTTTTCTCTTTATAAAAACCCTTCTGTATAGTTGCAACTTCCTGTCTGCTGGCTGCACTGTGGGAACTGGATGCAGCCCTCCACCAGTGCCACTTTACATTTACATAGTTTTAAGAACTAATTATTCAACTTTAAATTTCTTTGTTTGAACCGTTTTACGTGGTTTCATTGTTCGTTTACATTATTTAAGTATTTCCTTGATATTTTTATTTTCTTTTGTCTGTTTTTGTGCAATTTAATTAATTTTTATGCATCCAATGTCACGAACTGGGTTTTTGGATTCAAAGACAGCCAGAGACAGGAGTGCAAAAAACAAGAACAGTTTTTATTAATTTACTGCTCGTAGCTGGAGAGATGGGTCAGGGTCCATGTGGGAGTCCACTCTTCTAAAACAGTCAGGGTCGTTACCGTGGTCAGAAAGGCAGACAATATCCAAAGAGGGGCAGGCAAGGCAAAGAATCCGTAGTGCAGGCGTGAGGTCAAAACTAGGCAAGGTAATCCAGTCTGTGGCATGAAACAGGAAACTATGATGGCTTCAAAATCAGGGACCATGAGAGGTGTAATAATTCAGCACTGGTGGAGAGTGAGAATGCAGCTTTTAAAGGGTGCAGAGCAGGTGAACTAGCTGGCTGAACAGGTGAGTGGAATCATTGCTGATTGCTGGGAGGCGTGGCATGGAGTGCAGGGAGCAGGCTTGAGCTGGAGGATGGGTGATAGGCATTACAAAGCAGGGGAAGATAAACTATGACTAAAGGGGCTGAAAACAATAACAGGAGTGAGTGAGTGTGAAGGTAGGGCCAATGGGAGGTGGGTCAGCGGGGCCGCTGATCATGACATAGCCCCCCCTTTAAGGTCCGGCATCCTGACGGACCACTAGAAAAAATAAAATACTAGCAAGAACAGGGTGGGTGGAGGGGGTCTTTGAGGAGGGCCTGAAACGGAATAACAACCAGAAGGGCTGTCCAGAGTCGTTCCAGTTCTCCGGTGGGCGACCATGAGGTCCTCCGGCAAGTCGCAATGCAAAGGACGAAAGGCCGGGTGACCCTCCAATACATAGCAATGGGGCCAGATCAGCAGCAAGTAATGCAGGTGTGAAGGTTTGTGGAGCCTCCTCTGCAGCAGCCGACGTGGAGAGCTGTGGGGCCTCTGCTGCAGCAGCCGACGTGGAGAGCTGCAGCAGGCATGGTGGTCAGAGCTGCAGCAGGCATGGTGGTCAGAGCTGCAGCAGGCATGGTGGTCAGAGCTGCAGCAGGCATGGTGGTCAGAGCTGCAGCAGGCATGGTGGTCAGAGCTGCAGCAGGCATGGTGGTCAGAGCTGCAGCAGGCGATGGAGTCAGGGCTGCAGCAGGCATGGTGGTCAGAGCTGCAGCAGGCGATGGAGTCAGGGCTGCAGCAGGCGATGGAGTCAGGGCTGCAGCAGGCGATGGAGTCAGGGCTGCAGCAGGCGATGGAGTCAGATCTGCAGCAGGCGATGGAGTCAGGGCTGCAGCAGGCGATGGAGTCAGATCTGCAGCAGGCGATGGAGTCAGGGCTGCAGCAGGCGATGGAGTCAGGGCTGCAGCAGGCGTGAAAATCATGGAGTTTGCAGCTGAGGCTGGACCTGCTGCAGGCAAGGAGCGAGGAAAAGTCTCTGGGGTGGGTATAGAAAACTTGGCCCAGAGCATGGTTTTTACTAGCTGCATCTGAAGGTCCAGCTTAGTCAAAGAGCCCTCAAGCCCAGAAAGCCACTCCTGTTCTGACTTTGAATCCATTTTGGCTGAATTATTCTGTCACGAATGGGTTTTTGGATTCAAAGACAGCCAGACACAGGAGTGCAAAAAACAAGAACAGTTTTTATTAATTTACGCTCGTAGCTGGAGAGATGGGTCAGGGTCCATGTGGGAGTCCACTCTTCTAAAACAGTCAGGGTCGTTACCGTGGTCAGAAAGGCAGACAATATCCAAAGAGGGGCAGGCAAGGCAAAGAATCCGTAGTGCAGGTGTGAGGTCAAAACTAGGCAAGGTAATCCAGTCTGTGGCATGAAACAGGAAACTATGATGGCTTCAAAATCAGGGACCATGAGAGGTGTAATAATTCAGCACTGGTGGAGAGTGAGAATGCAGCTTTTAAAGGGTGCAGAGCAGGTGAACTAGCTGGCTGAACAGGTGAGTGGAATCATTGCTGATTGCTGGGAGGCGTGGCATGGAGTGCAGGGAGCAGGCTTGAGCTGGAGGATGGGTGATAGGCATTACAAAGCAGGGGAAGATAAACTATGACTAAAGGGGCTGAAAACAATAACAGGAGTGAGTGAGTGTGAAGGTAGGGCCAATGGGAGGTGGGTCAGCGGGGCCGCTGATCATGACATCCAAGTTATTTTATCTGTTGTTTGTTGTTGATCTTGCGCTCCAAATTATTTTGAACATTACTGTTGCAGTTCTTTGGAACCAAAGTTAATAAACCAGATGACATTTTTGCAGTAAAATACATTGTATACTGGTGTTTTTTTCTTTCTTCCTTTAGTTACTTTTAGTACCAAAATACACATAGGATGATGTAACCAGGGCTGTCAGAGTTGCAATGGGTTTATGTTAGGTCAGTGAATGATCTGATCATCTGACTGTTGATTGCAGTAATCCACAATATTAGCAAAAATAGAGGGCCCCACACCAAATTTCGCTTGGGGCCCCATGGAGGCTTGGGCCGGCCCTGCTCTCATTGCTGGGCTTTTGTACTGATATGAAGACCTACATTTTGTTTTGTGTATTTTTGTTTTAATTAAGTATTTTGGGTTTATGAGACTCTGGCTGACTTTTGCTTACTGTTAAAATTTTTTTTAAAGAACAAAACTGGACAATAAACACTAAACTGTTTAACCCTTTTGAAATCTGGGTTTTAATGTTACTGCTCCTTCCCCCTGGCTGAGTCGGGTCGTAACATCTTCTGAATTGTAAATCATGGATCTGGTCAGCTGTTCTCTCATCACAATTGATCAAATTTCCTAGAAGAGAAAACAGGGTGATGGAGAGCCCTCATGCCCTGAAGGGACATTTGCTTTGGGTTACACCATGGATTCCTGGGGCCAGTGGAAGATGTTGTGACTATCTGTACTGTCTGTTGAGGATGTAGAAGACGCATACATAATAGGATTTATGTTAGCAGGATTTCTGCTTTTTGGAATCAGCAGGTTTCAGGCTTATCGACAAATTTGGAGATGTCTGCAGTGGATCTGGCAACTTTGAAGCTGCATGCCATGTGTGAAAGAATGTGTCACACTTCGAGTGCCCAGACTCAGATGCTTTGTGAGCTAAACCATAAGCTGGATGCAATTTTTGAGAATCGCAGGCCACTTGTGTCTTCTGTAACTCACTGGTGTGAAGGATTTGACCTTGGGGAAGGCAACAAGCATGGCCCAGCGGAATGACCACAATAATTGGCTGTTCGGATTAGCCATTGAGAAGTACCAGCAGAACTTTTGAAGGCAGATGTAAAAACTCAAGCAGAGTCTGCCTGTCCCTAAACAATTGTTGTTATCAAATCTGGCTTTACTGCTTGTCCTTGAATAGGCCAGTTTTCTCACATTTCTCCCAGAGGTTATGTGAATAATGATGCTCTGCTGCTCCTCCTCNNNNGATATCTGTGGGCCTTATCAGAACTGAGCCGCCGATAGACACTGTACCATCTTATCGGAACTATGGAACTTTCTGCCAGTGTCCACAGACAACTCACTACCTTTGTTGACCTCCTCATGCATAAATGTATTATGATGTCATTGTTTGTTTCTATTTATGTTGTGAGGTCTTTTTTTTAATATTTCACACTGTGCCCTGGCCAGGACATTCATTCATTCATTCAACCTTTATTTAGTCAGGTAAATCTTTTGAACCTCATGGGCTCATTTACGAAAGCGACCTGCTAAAACTAAAGAACAATGAACAGCAGTGGTAGAATTTCCTTAAACAATAAACAAACAAACAATAAACAATAGAAAACAAAAGAGAGAAAAAAACAAAAGAAAGTTTTTTTTTTTTTTTAACAAAGTATCAAAAAACTAGCAAAACATTATAAGGTAGACGTATAAAATCAAAGACAGGAACAAATCTGCATTGGTTTTTGCCAGGATTCCAACAGATTCTGAAAACCATTTAGAGAAGTCAAGGTCGAGAGCTTCAGATCTTTTTGTAAGATATTCCATGAAGCAGGAGCAGAGTAGGAGAAGGCCCTTTTTCCAAGTTCAGTCCTCACTGACGGAACACTGCAGGTAATCATGTCCTGAGAGCGCACACTGTAGCTGCACTCACGCAAAGACATGTAGGAGGAGATGTATGAGGGCAGCAGACCAAGAAGTGATTTAAAGATGAAAATGTACCAGTGGAAGAGTCTGCGTGAGGTTAATGATGTCCAGTTAACCAGTGAATACAGGGTGCAGTGGTGGGTACGATAATCACAACCAGTTATGAATCTTAGTGCACCATGATAGACAACATCCAACATCCGCAGGGTGCTTGTAGGAGCATTCATGTAGAGAATGTCACCGTAATCAATGGAGGGAAGGAAAGTCACAGACACAAGGCGTTTCCTAACATTCAGTGATAGACATGATTTGTTTCTGAAAAAGAAACCCATGGTGTGAGATTCTATAGCCTAACCCTTACCCTAAACCTAACCCCCCCAATGAGTCTTCTCCTTCTGGGGACCTGAGTTTGGTCTCAATAAAGAGCAGTTGGTTCCCACAGTGCATGATTTTTTTTGTAAAATTGGTCCCTACAAGGTAACCTGAAAAAAAATGTGTGTGTATGGTGGTAGCCATCTTGGATTTTGAAATGGCAACCCCGTTTTTGAAAGTAACCTTTCTTACACGCAGCCACACACAAAAAACAGAAGTTAGCCCATTGCTTATTTTGAAAGTTATGTAGCTCACAAGGTTTACCTATACAGGTTGTCCTCGACTTACGACGGTCTCAAGTTACGACGAATCGCGGTTACGACGCATCTCCCATTTAAAAAATATATCCACCTTATTCTTGGGGGTGTCACTGTAGAAACGAATGTGCATTGTACTTCCTGTCCGACACCGGAAGTGCCTGTATTCCATAGGCGGAGTATGGATCGCGGGTGTTTTTGAAAGTTATTTTCATTCATTTTATCGGAGCAAACACAGCTTTTGTTTAAACGGAACGTTTACTGAAATGTCCTACCGGGGTTCAGGTACCTGCTGTGCTGTTCGCGGCTGCACCAACAACCGGACCAAGCTAAATCTTTGGCTAAAACAACAGTGTTTTCAACACGGACCCAAAACAAAGAAAGAGTGTTCCTGCATCCTACTCTATGGCTGTGTCTGCGCGATCAGGTAACATCTGTAATTTCTTTTTATTCAGGGAGGGTTTATTAATGAGAGTTTTGGATGATTTACTGTCTTAAAATGATATATGTCAGGCGCGACCGGTGTTACAGAACACCGTGACTTTTAGCCGAGATAGCTGCTAACAAACGTTAGCCGAGAGACAGGAGCAAACGCGTTGCTATTTATGTATTTTTAAATTATGTCTGCGCGATCAGGTAACATCTTTTTATTCGGGGAGGGTTTATTAATGAGAGTTTTGGAAGATTTACTGTCTTAAAACGATAGATCTCAGACGCGACCGGTATTTTTAGCCGAGATAGCTGCTAACAAACCTTAGCCGAGAGGCCGGAGCAAACGCGTTGCTATTTATGTATTTTTAAATTATGTCTGCGCGATCAGGTAACATCTTTTTATTCGGGGAGGGTTTATTAATGAGAGTTTTGGAAGATTTACTGTCTTAAAACGATAGATCTCAGACGCGACCGGTATTTTTAGCCGAGATAGCTGCTAACAAACCTTAGCCGAGAGGCCGGAGCAAACGCGTTCGCTATTTATGTATTTTTAAATTATGTCTGCGCGATCAGGTAACATCTTTTTATTCGGGGAGGGTTTATTAATGAGAGTTTTGGATGATTTACTGTCTTAAAATGATATATGTCAGGCGCGACCGGTGTTACAGAACACCGTGACTTTTAGCCGAGATAGCTGCTAACAAACGTTAGCCGAGAGACAGGAGCAAACGCGTTGCTATTTATGTATTTTTAAATTATGTCTGCGCGATCAGGTAACATCTTTTTATTCGGGGAGGGTTTATTAATGAGAGTTTTGGAAGATTTACTGTCTTAAAACGATAGATCTCAGACGCGACCGGTATTTTTAGCCGAGATAGCTGCTAACAAACCTTAGCCGAGAGGCCGGAGCAAACGCGTTCGCTATTTATGTAGTTTTAAATTATGTCTGCGCGATCAGGTAACATCTGTAATTTCTTTTTATTTGTCCCTCCTCTTTTAACAAAACGAGTGGTGTTCCCACATTTTTAATGAACTAAAACAACAAAGTTTGGACTGTCTTCAACTGTATTACTCGCATGTAAACAAACGGTGTTTCCGGTCAACCGGAAGTCGTGTGCACATTTCGCGCAAAGCGTCATGGGGCGTAGGAATAATGTGGATACAGTATATATATATATATATATATATATATATATATACATATATTATATATATATATATATNCTTAGCCGAGAGGCCGGAGCAAACGCGTTCGCTATTTATGTAGTTTTAAATTATGTCTGCGCGATCAGGTAACATCTGTAATTTCTTTTTATTTGTCCCTCCTCTTTTAACAAAACGAGTGGTGTTCCCACATTTTTAATGAACTAAAACAACAAAGTTTGGACTGTCTTCAACTGTATTACTCGCATGTAAACAAACGGTGTTTCCGGTCAACCGGAAGTCGTGTGCACATTTCGCGCAAAGCGTCATGGGACGTAGGAATAAGTGGATATATATATATATATATATATATATATATATATACATATATATATATATATATATATATATATATATATATATATATACATATATATATATATATATATATATATATATATATATATATATATATATATATATATATATATATATATATATATATATATATATATATATATAATATATATATATATATATATATATATATATATATATATATATATATATATATATATATATATATATATATATATATATATATATATATATATATATATATATATATATATATATATATAGATATATATATATATATATATATACTGTATAGAAATTTTTATTTTGAAAAGCCGAGTTACGAAATTTCCGGTTTTACAGACGGAGGAATACAGAGGCGGAGACGTTACGTATGGACCGAGGTTGACTGCAGAGCCAGCGTGAAGCAGTGGAAAAGTACAGGCAGCTGCAGATCTTGGAGGAGCACTGAGCTAACATGCTAACAGATCTTACTGTAAACGCTCTGGACCGAGGTTGACGGCGGTTTTATGATGTAAACGCAATGGAGAATACGGAGGAGGGACGGAGGAACGGCTTCATCAGCATACCAGTAGGAAATTAACTCTTTTTTCCCTTCATTATGGCTCCCAAATGTATGTGTTTTTTGATAATTATGTAGGGTACTGTGTTAGGATAGGCTAAGTGCTTGGTAAAATACAGTACTGTACATGTATATGGTTCAGTGTATGTTCCGACTTACGTCAAAATTCGCTTTACGCCGCCGCGCAGGAACGGAACTCCGTCGTAAGTCGAGGACTACCTGTATATGTCAGTGGCCATCGTACTCTGCAAAGAAATGTAGGTAAAGAAAATGGATGGATGGCTGGAAACACTCCTATGGCTCCAGCAGCACAGATTCATTCACTTTGTCTGTGTCCACACTGCTGCAGTAAAAGTTGTACTGAAATAAGTCCAATTCTGGGACCAGAACAAGTCACACCGTTCCTGCCATAATGCTGAGGACAGCAACACTGAAGCATAAAACACAAAGCAGAACAACCATTTTCCTGAAACGTGGGTGAAGTGAGACTGGATGCAGCTCTGGTCATTTATCACTGTCATCATACAAAACCGCTGCAGATAAATTACTCTGATTTACCTGGAACCACCTGGGGAGCAATGCCCATGAAGAAATGTAGGCCGAGATGGGAACAGAGAGCCTCGCAGGAGGAAGGTGTGCCAAAGGGGCAAACACAATCTTCTGAAAGAGCACGTACTGTCAAATAAATCATTGAAAATATAGGAAAATACTGTTAAACTCTGCAGCAGATAGCTTTGATCATGAGAAACCCAAATCATACCAGAGTTGATCCTGCAGACCTGAGACGCTCAGTGCAGGAAGACACCCAAATGAACGTTTTCAGCCCTGGCACTGGAAATCTTTCATTAACCAACACTGAGACGTCTTAAAGTTTTGCTTTTCTTCACAACAGTTAACACATGCCTGAGTTCAGAATGTCTGCTGTTTTATTTCCCACAAGGCTCGAGTGAAAAGACGACGTGGTTCATGTTGATTGTGCAGCGAGTCGGAAATTCTGTTCAGGAAGTTTCTTTACTTTTCCTGAACAGGAAGTTGACAGTTTTGGGTCTTTGACTGAAACTCCATCAGAGCGGGTGTGTCCCATCCTGTCTGTTACATCATGTGACACCACAAAACAAAACCCCAGAAACATTATCTCCGAACACTGAAGTGTGTCCTCATCAGATGGAAAATGTGCCTTGACCATTTAAACTCATGTCCAAGAGCATTAGTAAATAAATTTAGGAGTTCCTCTTGATTCCAGTCCAATTAAAGGCCTATAACTTCTTGAATGGCTGCATGTCATCTTCCATGTCAAAGTTTCAGACAAACCACAATCTATGCTGAGAAACTTGACCTATAAGGACACAATTTAAAAAAATCATGTGCAAACTTTTAGCAATCAGAATGTGTGTTGGGATCAGTCTCAGCTGCTACCACACCAAATAATTCAACATTTATCAAACTGACTGAGTTCGAGCGTTTTTCGTGTTTTTGAAGATCATGTGGCTGTGGCCGCCATCTTGAATGAGGATGATGCCAAAAGCTAGCAGTTGTAGACGTACATCCATTAATAACTTTCTAAAAGTTTCATTATTTTGTCCAGTGGTTCATGAGATATTTAGCTAACACATAGGCACACATTCAGAGATGGGCAAGAATAGGTTTGCCTGCCCTCTTGTTTTTTGTGGTGAGTAATAAAAAAAAAAAGATTAATCAAGAAATAAAGATTTTGTTCTAAAATTTGTTGAGCAGCTTCTATTTTTAGACATACAAAATAAATGTTGCGATTTGCAATTGTGTTTTAACATTTAAGTAAAAAAACAATTAAATGTCAAATTTAACCTTAAATAATGTAAGCTAAATGATTTAAAATGTTTATTAAACTCCATCTCTGTCACTTTTCATCATTAGTTTGCAACTGTTGGCTTTCTTTTCCGTAACTAGTTCATCTTTTTAACACGAAATATGTGATATAAATTACAAATTAAAATGTTTTAAACTAATTTCACAAAAGAAATGCAACAAAATGCTGTCATGTTTTTCAGGCTCCTCGACTAGACAGGTGGAGTCAAAACTATCGTTCTTTTTCACCAATCAAGACGTTCATCTTATATTACCGTACTTTCTGCCCTTTATGTCGCTCCACCCTATATGTTGCATCAGTCCAATTATGTCCAATAAAGTGGAAAAACCCATAAACGTATCGCACCTCCATATACGTCACATCTATTATGCGTCACCGCTGACGCGTCGCGTATGTTACGCGTCACTGCAAATGGCCACAGGAGCGTGCACGGAAAGACTTTAACAAGATTAACACTTAAAAACAATTGTTTGTTTGCTGAAAATTATAGCAAAGATGTGTGTGAGCTGAACTTTTCCTTAATAAATGCACGTAATGTTCAAATCAGCTGAATTAAAAAAAAATAGTTTTGCTATGTTGGTGCTGCGAAGCGTGCACGCGCAGCAAGCGGATATGTTTAATTTCTTTAAAATTTAACAAGATTAACACCTAAAAATATATATTTGTTTGCTGACATTATAGTAAAAGTGTTTCTGAGCTTAACTTTTCCTTAATAAATGCACGTAATCGTCAAATCAGCTGGATTTAAATTGTTTTGCTTTGACGGACTTCCAAACGGTCGCGCGCTGCGAAAATAAATTATAAATAAATCGAATTTTCGCTCAAACATCTCCTAAAGATAACTTTTTGTAAATATCCATCCAGTGATTACTTTCTGTGAGTTTCATCAAAATCTGTCCTGTGGTTCTTGAACTATTTTGCTAACAAACACTGAGCTAACAGCGAAGAGCTGTCAGAGCTCCAGAGTTCAGGAGGCCGTGCTGCAACAGAGTGAGTCCGACCAGAGCAAGCTTCTGTCGGACACGTGAGCTTGGAACGGTCGGTGGACCCTAGCGGCCGAAAGTGGTACTGCTCCATTCTTTTCGTCAGAATGAATGGAAACGGTCATATTTCAGCCAAAAATTGGTCTAAAAATATGGGGGGGGGGGGGAAATCCCTAATATGTCGCTTCGCCCCATAAGTCACAGGACATGAAAATTAGTTTTAAAAAACTGTGACTTATAGGCCAGAAAATACAGTACTACTGATTAAACAGTGAGAGGCTTTAATTTATTCGTTTTGATTTTAGAGACATTTTTATCTTTGAAACAATTAAATTTACTGCAAATGTTTGGACCGTGGTGAGATTATTTGTATGTTTCAAATGCCATTAATAGCAAAATGTTCAGTTAGTAAAACAACTACACATGCATTCTTAGCAAAATAGGAAAAAGCTGCGTACTATTACTGTTCATGACATGTTAATAATCTGCAGGTCTGATATGTAACATGAAGGCTCCAGATGTTTAGAGAAACTTTGTATTAATCAGTTAACATAAAACAGTGCAGAGGCCTGAAATCCAGTCATTTATGAAGCTGGAAGGGTGCATGCATCAGTAGTCTGCAACCTGTGGCTCCCGGGCCACACGTGGCCCCTCAGCCCTGCTGCAGCGACTCCTTGTCACCTTGACTAACAGTGACATGAAGCGGAGTCATTTTATATTTACACTGACAACAGGAAAGGCTAGTTTCAGCAGTTTACTGTCAAAATATATAGTTTGTATATAAAATATCTGCTGCAGAATAACACTAATAACACAAGTAGACTGGTCTTCCTGTGTGAACAAAGATTACCCATCAACAACAGACAGTTTCCATCGATTCAGGACCAGAGTCAGAAGAATGAGTCGGGCTTCCATCAATGTTTAAGATTCACTTCAGTTTTACTGTGGAGCAAATTGTTACTTACTTATGCGGAACAAAAAACACAACTCTTGTTTTTGCTCCATGTTTCATGAGCTGAACTCAAATATCTAATAAAACTTTTGTGTGTGTACAATCTGCTGTTTTCTCTTAAATATTGTTCACAAATTTGTGTAATCTGTTAATGAGCACGTCTACTTTGCTGAGATAATTCATTGTAGCAATAAGATGGGACGTGAGACAGAGGAAGAAGGGTGACACTTTCTCCATCCCCTTCACTATATTAGTTTTATTTCTTTAGCTCTCGTTAAAGTTTGGCACCAGCTGCTCAGTTTACTGACCAACAACAACTTATTCACCCTTTAATGATCAGAATCAGTCACTGAAGTGGAACCTGTTAATTACAGGGAGTTTTATATCATAACACATGAATATTAATCTGAATGAGACCAAAGTTGTCTTGGAAGTTTTGTTACAAAAATAATCAAATTAAAAATCAGCAACAATAATTAACAAACGATAACAATGAATCAATCAAGGCTTCATTCTCTTATCTGAGGCTAAATTGACTCTTTGAGCAGGAATTATTTCAGTTCACGCGCATGAATTTAGACAAAGTTTGACTATTTTAATAACTAGTTAATAATAATAATGAATTCCATTTATAATGCACTTTTCATTAATAAAAATCTCAAAGTTACTTTGGGCTTTGGTTGAAAGAAGTTGTTTAGTCTTGTCAGATAGTCATTTATCATCACTGCAAGCCAGGAAAGGCTTTACCAAGTTGTATCAGCTAAAAATAGCATAACCAGACCAAGACATCATGTCACCAGGTTCTGCCGGGTCAGCTTGAAGGCACCAGGTCACTCGTCTTAATGATTTTAACCTGCAGTGCAGTACTTTATCTTTAAGTGGACGATGTATTTTACTACAGTAAATCAAGACATAAATGGGAAATAAACATTTCTGACAAGAAAACCCTAATTTTATTTTTCTCCTTCAGTTCTAAAAACTGAAATGAAGAAATAAACTTTCACAATGAAACAATTGCAGTACTGTATATAATATACTCAGGATCATTATTTTTACTGTAAGGGTCAAGTAGATTTTGTGGCTCTATGCAGATTTTAATTTTTTTTTTTTTTTTTTCTTTCGGCTTCTCCCTGCGTTAGGGGTCACCACAGCGAACTAGTCGCATGAAGACTTGGCAATTGTTTTTACGCCGGATGCCCTTCCTGACACAACCACAGACAACCGAGCAACCACAGCCCTCTGTGTGGAGCAGAGAGCTGATATCTAGGGTGCCCAGGGGAGCAGATGGTGTGGGTTAAGGGCCTTGCTCAAGGGCCCAGAGTGGGGCAGATGAGGGTGGAGACAGGTGTGACCGCTTCACTTTATCCCACCCACATCTTTGATGTTGTCTGTACCAGGGCTTGAACCGGTGATCTTCCAATCACAAGCTCACCTTCTTAACCTCTGCGCCACCACTCCCACCTCTATGCAGATTTTAATAATGATTGCAAATGATTTTTTTAAAACATATTTCAGTAGGTAACTCAAAACCAAAATAGTGATGGCTCAAACTCAAGGCTTAATATTGTAGGTGACTCAAAAGTTGGACAATAGAATACACTATGGCCAATTCCTTAGATCTGCTGGTGAAGATTCTCAGTCGTCCAGGACATGATGAAATCAAAAAAGGCGTTCAATACAGGATCAACTGGACTTTATTTGTTGCAGAAAACGTTTCGACTTCTGTCCAGAAGTCTTTTTCAATTCTGAATGGAAGCTGTGAGAACGAGAAGTTTTATACAGGCTTACAAGTCACGCACCAACATATGAAATTGGAAACTGAGATAACACCACAAATTAACTAAAATGCCCATTCTATTTATCAATTTAAATAGAATGGGCATTTTAGTTAATTTGTGGTGTTATCTCAGTTTCCAATTTCATATGTTGGTGCGTGACTTGTAAGCCTGTATAAAACTTCTCGTTCTCACAGCTTCCATTCAGAATTGAAAAAGACTTCTGGACAGAAGTCGAAACGTTTTCTGCAACAAATAAAGTCCAGTTGATCCTGTATTGAACGCCTTTTTTGAATTCCTTAGATCATTTTACTAATTATCTTCTGTATGTATGTGAAGTTTCTGTACAGTACCAGACAACTTCTGTTGTGGCTTGGAGCTTAATAAATAAACTGAACTTATATTGAAACTAAATTGAACTATATTACAGTTTTGAGATTTTTGTTTTGAGAAATGTACATTTTCATCTCAGAAAAGGCAACAAAGAACAAAATAAGAAGTTAAATTGTTCCTCCATAATTTATTTATCCAAAAAGAAAAATATAGTGAAGCCACTTCCCATATTTTTCCAAGACAGCACAGGAACCCTTTGTTTGTGCTGTTGCTTGTTCCATCCAGAACCACCAGGGTCCATGTTAATCCACTCAAAGTGATAAACATGCTGCTGTGTCTGAGTTGTATTAAAACCAACAAAAATAATAAAATGGTGTGACAAAATGAATAAAGCAAATTTAATGGGTTCAGTTTCATTGACGTTGTTTCCTCACGTTCATTCACTCATTGAAAAAAAAAACAGTTTCACACATTATTGGTAAAAAGTGGACACGGGCTGGAGCTGGAACTACACCGAGCCTCAAGTCCAGTTCAAACGGTCTACTGCAGCTGAACTGACTGGGACATTTCATTAAACATGTGAAAGGATGAGATACAACAAAGTAAAGTTTGTTCAATCATAGCAGTAACGCTGTGCAAAACAAGGGCATCGATGTCATTGACTAAAGTGCAAATATATTTATCAAATGTTATCGCTTTCTCTCGAACAGGAATGTAGGGCTATCAAAAAGACAACACAAAGGTTTGTCTCCCTCTTGTGGACAAACAATGGAAAGCACATTTTATGAGCATCTTTTCTGCAAAGCATGCCAAACATTTCTAAAGTTCTCCACAAAAAGTATTAGAAACATTAAAATCCTACCCAAAAAAAGCTTTAGATTGGGACTGAATATTTCTTAAATGATAAACTGGCACAGAGACAAACACTGCAACTGATACAAAGACTTCATGTCTCATGTTTTTAAAACGAGACGGTGCTTTCAAATCCAATGCGTCACAAATACATAGGATCGTGTAAAAACTGAAAAGATGGATGAGTACAGGTGTGGAGCGTCTGCAGCAGCAGGTCTGTAAAGAACTGGTGGTAGATTCTAAAACATGCTGAGAAAAGTGAGGGGGGTCTCAGGTAATCAGGAGCCTCTGGACATTAGAAACAACCACAGGAAACAACTCATAGGCAGTCAACTTAAACTGAGAATACAATCTTCAATAAAACATTTCACATCCTTACACGTACTGTTGTACTTTTACAACTGCGCTCGTTGTAGAAAAGCTCCACAAACAACATTATTAGTGTTTTAGAATCAAAACTAATGAAACTGCAGCGGCACCAACAACCAGAATGTTGTCATGGTGACAGATCTGACAGCTGCTTCGAGATTCTTTGGAGATTTGATGATTTTGCTGTTTTGTTTTTTTCAAGATGCACTTATTTGTTGTTTATTCAAACAAGCACGTCCTGTAAATGCAATCTTTCTACCTACTCTTAAAGGATTTAGGCAGAACATTTTTGTTTCAACAAGAAAATTGGCTTTGCTGGTTGTAATCACGAGGTTACAACCTCATTGTGGTTTTCTTTGAACGAAGCGCTTCTACAATACAAAAATCCAAACGAAGTCTGCTTGAAGAACTCCCTGCGTTTCCAGTGCATGGAGGATGGTCTTTGTAACAAGTGGGAAAGTGGGAGAACAGGTTACAAGAAAA
>JBBPBX010040973.1:0-10141 GCA_038048925.1 Garcialebias charrua
CTTTGGTTGGCCTTGTCGCTGTTTTAAGTGCTCTATAAATTAAATGGTATGGAGTTAAAAATCACAGCATATAAAACAAGGACTAAATTTGAGCTTGAAGAGCAACAAGCGTCAGCTTACCAGGAATCGAAGCTCCACTTCCTCAAATAAACACAGACTGGAGCTTTTATTTTGAAAAATCAGTTTTTTATTTGATATAAGGCCACTCTGGACTGTGCAGAAGATTTAAAGGAGAGCAGAAATATCCAACACCAAAACCCAGAAACAAAAAGTGTGACAGACGAGCTCGTGCATGTCAAAAAAACAAAACAAACCTAAATTAACACATTTTAGCTCAGAAAAACCCTCCGAATGCAAACCTGCATTAGATTTGACATCCAGAGGAACTTTTAGCGGCTAAGGCCACAAGAACTTCTCTTCAAAATGATCCTTCAGAACCAGAATGTCTGAGCTCCACTTCAAACAAACGAGGCAGAAATCCCTCATCCTTCATGCTCCGCCCTCTTTGGTTTCATCTGGATCAAGAGAACTTTTTTCACAATCAGCTGTCGGAGTGGAGAGAACAGGGGGAGGAAGTGATTTTTACCCAGAGAAACCAAAACCATGTTAAATAGCGAGAAGTTGAAATCAGCTGGCGTTCACCTTCAACATGTCCTGAACGCAGCAGGGTGTCCAATCTTCCAGCAGCTGCAGCTTCGGCTCGTTTCATCGTACAGTTTTCTGATCCCAGCATGAAAACAGCCGAGGACCGATCGATGACTTCACAAACAACAGACGGAAACAAACCGTCAAAGCTACAAAAAATCCTCACGTTTGAAGCAAAACTCGTCATTGGGCGAATAAATCCTCTGATGGGAGAAAATGTGCAAACAGCCCCCCCTACGTCAACTGCTGCTCCTTTAAACTCGTTATTCGATACAAATTAAGGTCTGAGTGAAAGAAAAGAAACGGTTCTAAGGCCTCTCAGGGTTTACGCAGCGACCACGTTGCCGCGGATACAGAAACTCACAGAGTCCAACTTTATCTCGTCCATTTGCGGCTCCTTTGGAAGAAGAATCAGTCACGAGGAGATCTGAGGGTTTTTTTCCCCACGCCGGACAGTTTCTCTCAGACTTTCGTCGAAGAGTTGGCCGCAGGTTACTCTGCAGCCTTGTGGGGAGGCGGGTGCAGACCGGACTCCGTGCCGATGTCGACGGTGATGTTGGTGTAGAGCGGCAGGTAGTCCCTGGAGATGATCTCGTAATCCACAGTGTTCATCCCGTCCGACTTCCACGTCTGACGCGTCTTCGCCAGCATGTTGAACCTGAGAACAGAGACCAGATGAGTTAACTGGATCAGAACTCAAACTGCACACCAGATTTTAGCTGTTCATAACTCAAAACGTTCGGCTTGTTCAGCAGATGGATGCTCTGACTTTTAATTATGGGAAGATTTATACTTTTCTAAACTTATAACTCTGTAGAACAATTAACTCCCCATGACCCTGCAGCTCCCTTCACTTGAGCAGGGAGGCCAAGACATCTCTTTCTACAGCCTCTTCCAGCGGTTCTTGGAGGACTCCAACATGTTTCCCAGGCAAACAGAGACGTAGTCTCCAGCGTGTTCTGGGCAGGGCTCAATTTGAGCCCGATCCTGCTGGAACAAGATCCGAGAACTCCCTTATCTCGACAGGGTGCGCTCCGGTAACGTTTGCTTGGATCCGGTAACTCTTAAGACATAATAATAAAGTTATGAACACCATTCTTCCTCCTCCTCCTCCTCACCACTACCTCTGCCAATGATACATTTCACCTCACCACATCTACGACAGGAACAAGTACCGGTACAAGCGAAGCAAGGCAGGAAACCATAAAGTAATATTTCTGACCCCCTGCCGGGTAAAAACAGAGGACACATTATACTTGGATGGGGAAGAATATTGATTTTCCTTTCTCCCACTTAATTCTCCATGAATTTAATTTAATCTCTAAATAAACCTTATCCACGTTTGACCTCAATTTTCTTGGCTTTTTAAAAATCTTGTATAAATACTAAGCTAAGGAAAACTTGACATCATTGTTGGTGATGCTCACTAAGGAGGATGCTGTGGCTATACCTGCTGCTCTGAAGAAAGTACCATAAAGCTATTTATGTGCTGAGAAAGAAGCAATATACCCACTACTATCTCTACAATTGCATCAAAGACACATTTAATGTACAAAGTAATATAAACTAGCTTTAAAGCTGGGATATGCGATTTCTTGAACACTCTGGGACTTAGAAATATTTTCAGTGCAGAAAAGCATTCTGCTACCTCCCCCTCAGAGCCATATATGGCTCAGAGGGGGAGCCACAGTCCGTGCTTCTGCTGAATTTTAGTTCTGCTCCGCCCCCTGCTGTGTGTCTGTTCGGAGCGCTTCAATATTCTGTGATTACTGTATATGTTAAAAAAACCTTTAAAAAATATTATAAAACCATGGAGCACTTGTCCAACAACACAAAAACCAGCAGAAATCAGCAGAGGTTCACGAAGCAACGTTGGACATGATTTAGGGCCAGTTTACACGGCGCGTATTTTGAGTGTAACCGCTACTTTCTCTTTGCGACTTTGCTTATCGCCTACACGACGCTGCTGGCCCCCCTCGATGACACCGATACTTTTCTGACCCTGCTCTCAAGGTGGAAGTTTTTCGCTGACCCCCCGCTGATAATGTAAACATCTCCCGTGGAGCTTTTGTTTGAACACATGCACGCAGCACGCACGCGCAGACAGCCGGCATTTTAACAATGGCGGTGGACTGGACAGTGGACACACGCACCACTTTCTGAACTATAGCTGATGGAATATATTTTGATTCTCATATTTAATTATTCTACACCTTACCTGCATCTGTGTTGGAAGAGAGCAGCTGCCTGGATCCAGTTGTCTGTTAACGAGGCAGTCGGACATTTCACGTGTCACGCTGCACTATAACATACTAAATGTGCTATATATTAACAGTTTAACAATAATAAACAGTATTTATGTTAGCGTGGGAGATATTTACATTTATCTGAGCTAAATGAAGCTATCTGGACTCGTTACGTCATGCCTAACATGCTGCATGTTGAAAATGAAGACACCAGGTTGATTTTTAATTTATTTATTTATTCAACACCACAAACTCATGTCACAAACACTGAGAATTAAATTGAACACTTTTAAAAACACGTTAACCGAACTTTAATGAACTGGACTCTGTTGTTCATCCTGGTGGACACTGGACCCAGATCCGAACCGCCGGTCCGCTTCGTGGAACAGCTTCGACCTCGCAGGAAAAAAATAAAAATAAAACCTCAGTTGGTTGTTCTGTGATCGAACTAAACACAAGGAAACATTATTAAGAACATGGTTTACCTTGTAGCGCTGCTGTAAATCAGCTGATTCTCACGGACTAAAGTCAGACATGTTGACTCGGTTCTGGTTCTGCTCAGCAACTGGTGTGCAGATGAAGCGGTCCACTTGGTGTCAGATCTGTTGACTCTTATCCAAATTCCAGCTTTAACTTGTTGTTAACTTGTTGACAACAACTTGTAGTAGCTGAACTTTTAGCCAGAGAGGAAAACAGGCTGCCTCGTCTGCTCTGTTTACATCAGGCAGCAGTGGTACGCATGCGCAGTAGTGAAGGTTCCAAAGATCACAGCGCCATCTACAGGCCCAGCATGGTAACTACAGTAAATTCATGAGTACGGGGGGTGAGGGGGGAGAGAGTCGTATCCACAGAATTCGCCCATGTCAACGCAAAACTTTCAACCTAATTAACATACCCAAAAGTTGCGTTTCCCCCACACAGTGTCCGTGTAAACAGGGCCTTAATTCGCTCGTGATTTCCTCTTTCTGTCAGCGCAGGTTTGGAATGTCTGGAATGCTCCGCCCACACTCCATGTCCTGTCTCTGCGCTGCGAAGTTCTGTGTTTATATGATAATATAACTGTTTAAAAAATATAATAAAACCATGAATCACTCGTCCAACAACACAAAAAGACCCTGTAATCAGCAGAGCATCACCAGCCAATTTGGACATGATTTAATTCGCTCGTGAGTCGTGACAAATCCATTTCCTCATTCCTGTGAGTGGAGGATGAAGCGATCACTTGACTTTTGGCAAAAAAACTAAATAAAAGTCCAGCTCTGGGATGAAGAAGGGATATTTAATACATTTGTGTCACATAAAAAACAGTCCTGCATCGCTTTGCAATCCTTTGAATGAGAACGAGCCGCGGCGCTGAGGCTGTGACAGGCGGGGGCGTGGGTTGGGGCGTGACAAACAACTCTGTTTTTATTGGCTGGTCAGTGTCCGGGTCACTCTGTGTTTTCAGTGTTTTTATAAATGCTGATAGAGAAGCAAGGGGACTATAGTTTTTTTCAGAGATTACTTTGTCTAACATCAGTCTGTCAGTAGATAGTGACAGAGTGAAGAAATATGTTAAAAATATATTGTTTGAAAAGTTACAGACTATATTACAATGTTATATACCCCAGCTTTAATTTTTACATAGACATACATTTTGCCCAAATTATAGTCATTCAACTCAAAACTCATAACTGCATTTGAAAAGCTATGAACCCAACAAATAAATAATAAAACCTATACTGAATATGTAATCTGAAAATAATTACAAACACTAATTTTAAAACAAGTTTCTTAATATCACATTAAGAGCCGTCGCTTCGCATTTCCGCTTCGCATTTCCGCTTCTGCTCTTTAAAAAAATCTCCGTCCCTAAAAGTTCAAAGTCATGGGCAATTTTATTTAAAAAAAACCAACAAATATATAATTTAAAGTTCTGCACTACACACAAGTTCCTGTGAACAATCTGGTGTGTGAATCACTGCAGGAGCTATCTGAACTGCAAAGAAAGAGACAATCTCGGCTCATTAAGTTATTTGTCGTGCAGTCAGTATCTGAAGCGATGTCCGAGTGACCAGAATGATTCTCTGAATTGAGCAGGAGGATGGAGAGCAACTCTTATCTAAGCCAGTGACAAAGCACTAATTCTGTTTTCATTCAAACTGTATTTATACAGGCTAGCCTCACTGAGCCACAGGGACTCATTTACAAGAGGGACCTGTTCCAGACAGAACATATAAAGGACAGACTTTACAGACCCCTGCCCGCTATTTGTGTTCCAGCATCGTTTGATTTACAAATTGGGCCCTGGTCCTGGGTCTCTTCCCAGTCGGACAAGCCTGAAGCACCTCAACTGGCTCCTCTCGATGTGGAGGAGCAGCGATTCTACTCAGAGTCTCTTCCTGATAACTGAACTTCTCACCCTCTCTCTAAAGGAGAGTCCAGCTACCCTGCAGAGGAAACTCATTTCAACCGCCTGTATCCACAATCTCATTCTTTCAGTCACTACCTAAAGCTCGTGACCATAAGTGAGGGTAGGACCGTAGACCGACCGGTAAACAGAGCTTTGCCTTACAGCTCAGCTCTCCCTCTTCACCACAACGGACCGGCAGAGTCCACAATACTGCAGACGCTGCACCAATCAGTCTGTCAATCTCTCGCTCCATTCTTCCATCACTCGTGAACAAAACCCTGAGATACTTTAACTCCTCCACTTGAGGCAGAACTTCACCCTTGGCCCAAAGAGACCAATCCACTTTTTTCTGACTGAGGACCACGGCCTCAGATTTGGAGGTGCCGATTCTCATCCCAGCCACTTCACACTCGGCTGTGAACTGCTCCAGTGAGATCACGGCACGATGACGCCAACAGGACCACATCATCTGCAAAGAGCAGAGATGGAATCCTGAGGCCACCAAACTGGACTCCCTCCACCCCCTGGCTGCACCAAGAAATTCTGTCCATAAAACTAATGAACAGAATCTGTGACAACGGGCAGCTCTGGTGGAGTACAAATCCCACCCTGAAGGGGTCTGACTTACTGCCGGCAATGTGAACCAAACTCTCGCACCACTTGTAGGGACCGTACAGCCCATAAAAACAGGCCCCCAATCCCATACTCACTAAGCAAAATAATGCATTCTAATCTGCCACGGGTCTGACCCCCCCTCCCCGAAAACAAAAACTCATCGGATCGACACGATTCACGTAAATTATATATTTTGCTTTGAAAATGGCGATTTTCGCCGAATGGTGACTAGTTTGCAGGTATGTATGTTAGCAGGCTAAGGAGAGTGATGCCCCTGTAATTGGAGCACACCCTCCGGTCCCACTTTCTAAAGAGGGGAACCACCACCCCAGTCTGCCAATCCAGATCCAAATTTATATTGTCTGCCCTTTTTTTTTTTTTTTTACCTCTTTGGGTTCTCATCGTTGCCTTTGTCCAGCTTGTGTTTGATCATTTTGTAGCGGCCGACTTTCAGTGACGGACGACTGATCAACATTCCAGCCAGAGACACCCTGTGGACAAAAACAAACCAACAAACCAAAACATGTTTAGTTTTCTCAACTTTATTTTTATTTAAATTTATTCATTTGACATTAAAACCCAAAAGATAAAGGAAAAAAACCATATCATAAATTTGTAAGAATAGATAAAATGAAAGGTGGCAGAAAGAAGAAATCTAATTTTATCTGCCCCTTTTTTTAAAGACAAAACAAGTTCAAACAATCAATTCAAACAATAATCTTCTATAAGCAACAGAGCAAAAGAGTAACTTTTCACAATCAACAAATATCTAGAACATTAAACACTTAAAGCTGCAGTATGTAGCTTTTTTTATGAACATATTTCTTCACTCTGTCACTACCTCCTGACAGACTGATGTTAGCCAGGTAATCTCTGAAAAAAAATTAAAAAAAATATTGTCCCCTTGCTTCTCCAGGTGGTAAATAAGCATTTCTAAAAAGAAAAGGTGACCCGCCATTTTCCAGCCAATAAAAACAGAGTTTGTAACCAGCCAATAAAAACAGAGCTTGAATTTGAATCAGCCAATAAAAACAGAGCTTGAATTTGAAATTCAACAGACCACAAGGGGGCAGAGCCACATATGGCTCTGAGGGGGAGGGATCAGAATGCTTTGCCTGTTGAAAATATTTCTAACTGCTGCAGTTCTACAGAAACTGCATACTGAACCTTTAACTAAAAGTTTTAGTATTTTGTTAACAATTTAGTTTTGATAATTTTTTTGAACTTAATCACATCTTTAACATTAATTTTTAAGCCACAGTTCAGTTTGAATCGGATTTCAAAGTGTTGTCACAGGGAATTCAGTTTCATTAATCAAATAGAGTTCTAGTTTGGATCAGAACCTCTAAACAGGTCTCACCTGATTCCGATGTCGTCGTCCTCCCCGCCCCAGCCCCAGTAGTTGTTGGGGAAGCCGTTCATCTTCAGGTAGTGCAGCGGCGACAGAGCAGACACCCCTCCGAAGTACATCTTGTACGGAAGCCTGGAGAGGACAGAAACAGACGGGTCAGTCCTCTGTGGGCCCGTTGACGCAGAACAGACACCCCCCGCGGGTCGTCAGCCGTACTTGTAGCCGAACTTGTCCATGGCGACGGCGGCGTGCTTGGGGTTGGCGTCGCAGGTGTACAGGTTGCGGTTGTCCTCGGGGATCAGGTCCACGTCGTGGAAGAAGAGGCAGTCCCAGTCCTCCTCCCTCATGGCTTCCCGGAACCCGACGTTCATCAGCTTGGCCCGGTTAAACGTGTAGGTTCCAGCCTGCGGAGCGGACGGGTTCGAGAAAAGGACAGAAAAGAGAAGGTCCAGATCTTAGAAGGAAACATTCAACTGATTTAATTTAATTTACTGAAAATGATCTGAGTAGGGACACAAATTGGACCGGTTTCATTAGAGAGCATGGATTTTTCAGCATGAAGGAAAAATAATAAAAATAATAACAACAATAAATGAATATAACACACACAGAAAAACTTGTTGCAGAGAGGTCATCTTTCATGGCACTGAAAGAAAAACTTAACAATAAAAACATAATATCTGAACTGAAGCTCGTCGTTGAAGCACATAATAGAATTTAATTGTTTTAATGCAATTATTTATTTTAAATATTTACAGTCATGTCTGTGTAAAAATTATCCTGCAGGTGAAACTACAACTGAATAAAGTCCCGTTTGTTCAAAATTGTGTAAATTAAAAAAGGCCTTAAATAAGATACATTAAATCAGCCAATCAAATAAAATGTCTAATAGTTTGACAATTATTATACAGGTATATAGTACCTGTACTGTAAAATGAATTAAAATTTATGCCAGTTTGAGCCTTTAACTCCTCAGAGGATCCACCAGGGGGCGCTCTGAGCACGTCCTGATCCCAGGTGGACGTCAGATCTACCAGTTTGTATTTACACTGGTTTTCAGATCCATCAGCTGGACCTCAATGTGTGCTCAGGTTCTGACGGTCTCACCTGGTGGATGACGTAGATGCCATAGCTAAGCTGCTGCTGCTGCAGGAACGGGTGCAGGTAGTAGAGCAGGAACTTCAGGTGGTGCTCCCGGTTCCTGTGGGGGATGATGATGGCCGTCTTGTGCCTGGCCTCACAGTCCGGCGGCCTGTAGCGCCCTCCTCGGACCACCAGCGGGTTTTTCCTCTGGACTTCATCCAGGGTGAGACCCGACGGGAAGCGGACGTGGATGGGCCCGCCTGCGGAGACAAATTAAGTCTGTCGTTATTACCGGCAGGAAGCAGCGCGCCTAATGGAGCGAAGGCAAATGCTCCGGTCAGAGAATGAGCCGGTCATTTGAATGCAGCACCATGGAGGCAAATTTCCACCTCGGTCCGACATGAAAAGGAGCTTATTCCTGGACAGAACACGCCATGAATCTGTTCGCACTAAAACCCACACAGCTGCTCAGGCTTCAGAACGAAAAGTTCACCTCTTGACTCTGCAGCCTGATGTGATCAGTTTCTCAGAAATTTCTTTTTTTTTTAATTCACTTCCTGCTGCCAGACTGAAACAAACCGGTCCCGTAAACTTCAGAACAAGCTCCAGTTACCAGGAACAGTGGCACAATCAGAACCAGTTCATGTAACTTAAGCTGGAGGAATGAAGCGGGTCTAACAGATGTCGTGAAGCTCCACTTCCTGAAGAATTCAACCAAATTTAATCTTTTCCTGCAGCGGTTTCTGCTCATCATGAATGTTTTGCACGGAGGAATTCAGACTTTTGACTTCATCTTTCCTGTAGAGACAAAACCTCTGGAGATCCAGTGACCGTCTTGCAGAGAGGCGGCAGCTCTACCGACTGAGCAAACGTGTCACACAGGTTAAAGTTCAATGAAAGCCAAAAATATTAATAAATAAAATCCCTAAATTCAGGTATTTTATGATCAGAGACAAAACTAGACTGTGGCTATCGGCTGCTTTAAAAAGAGTCTGTTCATTTTTAAATAAACGCTCTTCATCTCAGCACGTAGCTGCAGAAGAAGCCTCCACATCGTGCCGTGGGGTCCTAGTGTCTGACGTGTTCATTTAGTCCGCCATTTAAAGAGGTTTCACCAGACAGTTTTAACACGAGTAAAGTTTTAACTCGTTTTAATGCTTCCAATACATTATAAGTTCAAGGGTTAGTAAGTTAACTGGATTTCTATCTTATTAAATGTTGACAAATATTCACTCAAAAATAATAGTGTTCTAAAGAGCCAAACTCCATTTTGAAAATCAATTGATGTAACAGAAATATCCTGTTTCTACTAAAATAAAATAAAACATTTAATAGTTCTGTCTAGTAAAAATTTGAGCTCTTTTAAGTTATAAAAACATTCCTGGACACCAGTTAGTCCGAAAGAGGTCTTTTTGAAATGTGGGAAATAATCAATTTCTTTCAGCTGTGGCGGGCGATCATGCGACTGACTGTAGCACGCATGTTGGTGCGTGTTAGAAAAACATCTCAAGAAGCAGCCGACAGATATAAATTAAAGTCGAAGTAGTCATAAGTTGAACATCCACAGAACAGAACTATTGGAGAGAAAAGTCTCTCCCTTGTTTTGAGTTCTTCGAGCACAAAGCGACGGTGGGCGTGTGAGATGAGATTACATTTTATCAGCTCTGTTTTCCACATAGATGCTGCCAAGTAATCCAAGAACATCACCTGAAAAGCCTTGAAACAATCCCAGACTCTCGGTTTACGTTCAGACAGGAAGTTTAAACAGCAGCAGGAAGTCTCATCCTCAGATTATTCAGGGGCAAGATT
>JBBPBX010040974.1:0-25494 GCA_038048925.1 Garcialebias charrua
TGTACCGTAGTGGAGCAATGGACATGAAAATCTCTCAAAGCACAATGCTGCAATGAAAACTTTTATTTTTTTCCAAAAAAGCTAAGTCTGGTCCTCTGGATATTCAAAAAACAAAACAAAACAAAGCAAAAAAAACTGTTTTATTTTTTATTTTTATAATTTTCTGTCTGTTTTTTGTGTTGTCATTGAAAATTTAATGGTTTGTCTCTGACTTGAATTATTCCTATAACTCAGTCTGAGCAGTGTGTCTCTTAAGGCATTTGTATACTCAAATGTACCAATGTACCATGACTGCTGTTTCAAGGTAAAAAAAAAAAAAAAACCTTCGCAAAGAGTCAGCAAAGCTGCCTGAGACTTTCTGCCTTGTTCCCACTTCAGCATGTTGATATGCATTTCGCCTATTTTTAATGATTCAAAATTAAAAACAATATTCAACACCAAATTCTTTGCATCATATAAGTAATTTTTCATAACCTTGATGACACTGTGCTGTATTGTCCAGAATCAGTTCATCTGTGAACAAACTTAAAATGTGTTTTGATGAAAACAAGCTGTCCTTGAACCTAAACAAAATAAAAACAATATTATTTGGGAACTGTCAATCACATACAGAAATTCAAATACAAAGTACAAATACATAGGGTGAATATTGAAAGAGTTCACGAAAACAAATTTCTTGGCGTCATTATTGATGATAAACTCAACTGGAAACCACACATCAGATATGTTCAAAGTAAAGTCTCAAGAAATATCACCCTCTTAAACAAAGACAAGTCGGTCGTAGAACAAAAAGCATTACATGTACTCTAATCTTCGCTAATCTTGTTGTGCAGAAATCTGTGGCAATAATTACAAAACTACACTACAGGTATTAACAGCACTACAAAACAGCAATAAGAATAATCCCCAAGGTGTGATATTTAGAAAGCACCAATAGCTATATAATAAATGATAATAATGATAATAATATTTTATTTGTATAGCACCATTCAAACAAATGTTACAAAGTGCTTCACATTAATCAGTTAAAACAACATCATAAATGACATCAGAAACACAAAAGTATACCAAATCAATTAAAAAAGACAACAATATAAGAAAAAAGACATTCAGATATTAAAAGCCTTATTAAACAAGTAAGTTTTAACTAATGGTTTAAAAGAAGACAATGAAGAGGCCTGAATAATATTTAAAGAAAGAGCATTCCACAAGGAACCCTGACCATAAAATCCCTCCCTCCTTCTGTCACCAGTCGAACTCTGAGAGTGGGAGTTTATATAAAAATTAAAAATAAAAACAACAACAACAACACAACTAAAAATAATATTTGCACTAAACAAGTGTTTGTTTTGTGCACAGATGTAGACTGCAGTTTCTTCTGGGTTTAAATTCTTGCAGTAATAGTGTTTACCATATCAGCTTAAAAACAACAGCTCAGATTAAATGTTTATTTAAACAATTAATTAATTGTTTGGCTCTATTTTTATTAATATTTTTAGTCCATTTTGAAAGCAAGGGAGTATTCAAATACAGATATTTTTAATTTTGGTGTTATCATGTGATAAGATGATAGATGTATACTTTATTGTCCCCAAGGGGAAATTTGACTTGGACATAATGCGCTAAACAAAGCTTCTTCCACAATTAAAAACACAACAACAATAAAAGTCATGTGAACACCACGTTAAATAATAATGAAAAAAAAAAACATATTGCACATTTCCACATACATTCCTGCAAACAAACGAAACAATAAATCAGGCCAGAGCATCAGCAGCATGACAAAAAAACTATATGCCTACTTTATTTAACAATCTGATTGATGTAGGGACAAATGCATTTTAAATCTGTTAGGTCTACAAGCAGGGATAAAGTGACACAGTGTTTTCAATTTTTGACAAAAATAAACCTAATCTTTGTAAAGATGAATCTTTGTCTCTGTCTCTCACTGCAGCTGGGAATGTTCAGAATGCTGCTGTTCAACGGAGAGGAGGAAGATGAGCGGAGGCGCATGGAGAACAACTTCAGGCCTCCTCAGCCTCTCCGAGGCAGGGCGGTGCGCTCCTCCAATTAGCCACGTCAGCTCATAAGAAGTTATTAACCACTGTGGTAGTTTGTCTTGTAGACTTTTGGATAGAAGGGGAAAAGCAACGCGCAACTGCTTAAGCAAATTCATGAAAAGGGACTTTGTGGAGATGATAATGGCATGGGAGCCAAATAATTTGAAAATGAAACCTTTTTTTTTAATTAAATTTTGATCATGACAACAAGCCAAAAGGTTATACTGTATAGGAACGTGCAATGAGCCGTGTCAGTTTGTGAAAGGCTGTTTTCACCATCGTTGTGAACCACAGAGCACCAGTCTTCTCCCTGATCCTTCATCTGCTGATCGAGCCGTCGGCCCTGCTGGTCGGACGAAGGCTGATTTTTATCCGAACTGTTCCATTGTGCATTACACAAGACAAGAATGTTTGAGGCCTTCAGGGCTAAAGAGATTTTAAACTGTTTTAACAAGGTGATTATTAGTCTGGATTTATTTAATTGTGACTGTCAGAATGAAACCACAATGTATTGATACATTTATTAATATCTGAAATGTCACATTTGGTTTTTTTTTCTTTGCAGAGTTTAATGACTGAATATCCACCATTTTTAACATCTAACTTACTGTTCAGCTTTAGAGGTTAATGTCTGAAAGAGGACTTTGTGTAAATTGTGATGGCTCTGTGTAATTCTGGGACCCTCAGTTGTTGCTGCTGTGAGAGAGAGTATGTAGAGAAAAAGTGAGTTTATGAATGGTTTTAATAGTTTTGTAAAGCATTTTTGTAATTATGTGATATTGGACGAATGGAATAAAATTGAAGTAACTTTTGAAAGTTGCCATTTGGTCTGCGTTCAAACAGGACTCAACAGATCCAGGAGCAAAACCTAAAAATGTATCAAAAAATATACTTTGAATCTAATGTTTTACATTCTCAGTTTTACATCTGTGCTACAAAGTCCTGTTCCAAACCTTTAAAATTTAAAAAGGTTTACCTGGTCTCAGAACTGGTTTTTAAATACAGTATTTTCCAGCCTATAAGTCACACATTTTTGCCTAATTTGCATTCCCTGTGACTTATACGCTGAAGCAACTTATGTATGGATTTTCCCCCCATATTTATAACCCCATTTTTGACTAAGATATGACCGTTTTCAATCATTCTGACAACAACAACAACAAAAAAAAAAAAGGTTAAATCGTCATCTGGACCAGTTTCTTAAAAATATTGAACACTACCATTTTCAGCCGCTAGATGGCACTAGAGTAGTATGGCATGCCGTTGTGTCATGTAATAGGTAAAAGTGGCTATTAATGACACAATTGGCTTGCCACATCCTTCCACCTTTGTCCAACTCCAGGACCATGCCTGGAGCAAATGTCAAATCAGCTTCATTTTGCTGCACTGCCCAGGCACAGTTCCAGGAACTTGTCTTAAACGCAGAGGTGACCAGGCCTTCTCTGTAGCAGGTCCAAGACTTTGGAATGAGTTACCTCTGCTCGTCAGACAGGCCCCCCTCCCTCTCGGTTTTCAAATCCCGTTTAAAGACCCACTACGATTCCGTTGCTTTCAACACAAGATAATCTGTGTTTGGTTATTATATTTATTATCTGTGACGATTTTATGTCTATATTCTATTTTTTCAACTTCATTTTGTATGTTGCCTATGTGTTGCCTGTTGTTTGTTTGTTTGGACAACACTTTGGTTGGCCTTGTCGCTGTTTTAAGTGCTCCATAAATAAAATGGTATGGTATTGTATGGGCAAAATGCAGCATCAAAGTGCATTTATTATTTTTAAGAACAAGGGTGATGTACAGAGTTGTAGCAACTACAGGGGAATTAAGTTGATGAGCCACACAATGAAGATCTGGGAGAGAGTTGTGGAAGGAAGGCTTAGACAAGAGGTGACTATCTGTGAGCAGCAGTATGGTTTCATGCCAAGAAAGAGCACCACAGATGCCATCTTTGCTTTGAGGATGTTGATAGAGAAGTACAGAGAGGGTCAGAAAGAACTCCATTGTGTGTTTGTGGATTTAGAAAAAGCATATGACAGGGTGCCAAGAGAGGAGGTGTGGTATTGCATGAGGAAATCTGGAGTGGCAGAAAAGTATGTTAGACTGGTACAGGACATGTATGAAGACAGCAGGACAGTGGTGAGATGTGCTGTAGGAGTGACAGATAGCTTCAAGGTGGAGGTGGGATTGCATCAAGGATCGGCTCTGAGCCCCTTCTTGTTTGCTCTGGTGATGGACCGACTAACAGATGAGGTCAGGCAGGAATCCCCATGGACTATGATGTTTGCAGATGACATTGTGATATGTGGTGAGAACAGGGAACAAGTGGAAGAGAACTTGGAGAGGTGGAGGTATGCACTTGAAAGAAGAGGAATGAAAGTCAGCCGTAGTAAGACAGAGTACATGTGTGTGAATGAGAGGGAGGCCAGTGGAACAGTGAGGCTACAAGGAGCAGAGGTCACAAAGGTGCAGGACTTCAAGTACTTGGGGTCCACTGTCCAGGAAAATGGGGAATGTGGTAAAGAGGTGAAGAAGAGAGTCCAGGCAGGATGGAGCGGATGGAGAAAAGTTTCAGGAGTGATTTGTGACAAAAAGGTGTCAGCAAAGGTCAAAGGAAAAGTTTACAAGACAGTGGTCTTGACCCATTTCCCACAGTTCTTGTTAAATCCTGTCTCCCGTCTCTGCTCCCTATCATCACTAATATCATCCACTCCTCCCTGACCTCTGGCATTGTTCCCGCAGCCTTCAAATCTGCTGCCATCACCCCCATCATCAAGAAACCAGGTCTTGACTTCACCAACTTCAGTAATCTTCGTCCGATCTCCAATCTGCCCTTCATCTCCAAGATCCTTGAAAAAACTGTTGCTAGTCAACTTCACTCTCACCTGTCCAACAACAACATTTATGAAGAGTTTCAATCTGGATTTCGCCCCCACCATAGCACCGAAACAGCCCTAGTAAAAATCACTAACGACCTTCTTCTTGCTGCTGACTCTGGTCTTCTGTCCATCCTCATTCTTCTTGATCTAAGTTCTGCCTTCGACACCATCTGTCATTCTATCCTCCTCAACAGACTAACCTCCATTGGCATCTCAGGTACCCCGTTAGACTGGTTCACCTCCTATCTCTCTGACCGCACTCAATTCATTCAGCTTAAATCCTTCCGTTCCCAGTCTTCCCCTGTCTCCACGGGTGTCCCCCAAGGCTCTGTCCTCGGACCCCTCCTCTTCATCATTTACCTCCTTCCTCTAGGCCACATCTTCCGCAAACACGGCATCCATTTCCACTGCTATGCTGATGACACGCAGCTCTACTTGTCATCAAAACCTAACTCCACCCACCCTCCCTCCATCCTCACCGACTGTCTCAACGAGCTAAATCACTGGTTTTCTAACAATTTCCTTCAACTAAACAGCAACAAAACAGAAGTCATTCTCGTCGGTACCAAAAACTCTATTTCAAAATCAGAACATCTTCTCGTCCCCCTTAACAACTCTCTGCTATCCCCCTCCCCTCAGGTCAAGAGCCTCGGTGTCATCCTCGACACCACTCTCTCCTTCACTTCACACATCAACAATATTACTCGGTCTGCCTATTTCCACCTCCGTAATATTAACCGTCTCCGTCCTTCTCTCACACCCCGCTCCACAGCCATCCTGGTGCACAGTCTTGTGACTTCCCGTATTGACTACTGCAACTCCCTTCTCTACGGCCTCCCCAACAAATCTCTCCACAAGTTACAGATGGTCCAGAACTCAGCTGCCCGTGTCATCACTCAAACCTCCTACTATGATCACATCACTCCTGTCCTGCAGCAGCTCCACTGGCTCCCGGTTAAATCACGCATCATCTTCAAAATTCTACTCCTCACGTTCAAAGCTATCCACAACCTTGCCCCTCCTTATCTATCTGACCTCCTACAAATCTCCATCCCATCACGCTCTCTCAGATCCTCCTCTTCGCTACATCTCCATGTACCCTCTGCCCGCCTCTCCACCATGGGGAGCAGGGCCTTCACCTGCTCTGCCCCTCACCTCTGGAACGCCCTACCGCCAGACCTTCGAAACACCACCTCCCTTTCTCTGTTCAAGACTGCCCTGAAAACCCATCTCTTTAGACTAGCTTATCACTAACTTTACTAAATGTATTTTTACCCATTTTATATCCTTTATGTATTTTATATTTCAATTTGTCGCTGATAATGTTTGCTCTGTATTACACTGTGTTGGTTTGTTAAGTGTCCTTGGGTGTCCTGAAAGGCGCTTTTAATTAAATAAAATGATTATTATTATTATTATTATAGTGGTGAGACCAGCTATGTTGTATGGTCTGGAGACAGTGTCATTGACAAAAAGACAGGAGAAAGAACTGGAAGTAGCAGAAATGAAGATGCTGAGGTTCTCCTTAGGAGTGACAAGGATGGATAAGATCAGGAATGAGATAATCAGAGGTACAGCACATGTTGAACAACTGGGAGATAAAGTTAGGGAGGCCAGACTGAGATGGTTTGGACATGTCCAGAGGAGGGACAGTGGGTATATTGGTAGAAGGATGTTAGAAATGCAGCTGCCAGGAAAAAGACACAGAGGAAGGCCAAAGAGGAGATATATGGATGCAGTTAGAGAGGACATGAAGGTAGTTGGAGTGAGGACAGAGGATGCAGAGGACAGAGTGAGGTGGAGGAGGATGACTCGCTGTGGCGACCCCTGAAAAGGGAGAAGCCGAAAGAAGAAGAAGAAGAAGAAGAAGAAGAAAGTGCATTTATTAAGTAAAAGTTCAAAAGAAATTCACCTTACTGTAATTATGAGCAAACAAATAATTGTTTTTAGGCGGTTACCTTGTTAAATTTTGAAGAAAATCACAGTGAATTGTCCCTCCATGCGCTCCTGCTTCTGTGTATCGGCTTTTGAAATGCAACTGATTTGACTGTTAAATGGCATTTATTAAGGAAAAGTTCAACAGACATACACCTTTACTATAATTTAGAGCAAACAAATAATAGTTTTTAAGTGTTAAGCCTGGTAAATTCTTGTTAAAGTCCACCCGTGCACGCTCCCGCGGCTGCCATTTGACAGCCAATCGATTTTTGGCACACCAGCCCACATTTCTGGGTTTGGCTCACATTTCCCGGTTGTCAGTGATGTGTTACAAATGCGACGTATACGGCGAAGTGACTCATTTATGGATTTTTCCAAATTATTAGACACATTTGGACTGATGCGACTTATACTCCGGTGCAACTTATAGGTCGGAAAATACGGTATTTTATTTTTATTTTGAAGCAGGACTCGTGCCTTGCAAATGTTTAAACACAGATGTATAATCAGAAGAGGCGATCCTGAGTTCTGGGTAATTAGTAGCCAGGTCTAAACGCTATAGATTAGGGCAAAGAGAGGGAACATGAGGTCTGATCAATTATTTACCAACGGGGTAAGTTTGGTTCCTTAAAATGTTTAAAATATCATCTTTAGAAATTTCTGAATATGTTTCAGCTTTAACGAACAATTTAAGAAGGATGCTGCCTCCACGCTTATTTAAAAAAAAGACAAAACAAGACACTTTTGTTAAAGATCTGATGTTTAAAGTTAAAGTAACGTTGACACTATCAGATCTCAGCTCCACAACCTCCCTGATCTTTGTTTGCCATCTACCCGTCTGCATTCTGGGTCCCTGAGCAGCTTTGATGAAGTTGTTCAGAGTGAGGTGGAGACCATCATCAAGAAAATGAAGCCTTCATCATGCGCCCTGGATCCCTTCCCCTCGTCTCTCATGAAATCCAATCACTCTGCTGCAATAAGCCCATTAATCACACAAATAATAAATAAGTCTCTACAATCTGGTCATGATCCACTGCCTCTAAAAACTGCCATCATTAGGCCTCTTCTGAAAAAATCTAATTTGGATCCTGACATTTTTTCTAATTACCGCCCAATTTCACACCTCCCATTTCTGTCTAAAGTGCTGGAGAAAGCAGTTGCTGCTCAGCTGCAGAAACAACACTCCCTGTATGAGAAGTTCCAGTCTGGATTCAGAGTAGCTCACAGTACTGAGACTGCATTGCTGAGAGTTACCAATGATGTCCTCATGGCTGCTGACACTGGCTCTCCCTCCATCCTTGTCCTCCTTGACCTCACTGCAGCTTTCGACACTGTGGACCATAGTATCCTCCTCCACCGTCTTCATGTGGAGGTCGGTCTCTGTGACACTGTCCTGGACTGGTTCAAATCTTTCCTCTCCAATAGGCTGGAATGTGTTAGTCTTGGCAATGCCACTTCCCAGACAGTCTGTGTCTCCTGTGGTGTCCCTCAGGGGTCAGTTCTGGGGCCCCTGCTGTTTTCCCTTTGCATGCTGCCTTTAGGTCAAATTATTAATCAGTTCAACCATATTCATCCACCCGGTCTCTACGATCACAGAACGGTAATCTCCTTCACATTCCGCAAACCAAATTAAGGACCATGGGAGACCGGGCATTCTGTGTGGCTGCCCCCCGCCTATGGAACTCCCTCCCTGACTACCTGAGAGCTCCACAGTCACTGGTTGACTTTAAAAAAGGCTTAAAGACCTTTCTTTTTAAGCGAGCCTATCTGCCTCCTCATGATTTTATCTTTGATCTTAGTTGATATTATTATTGATTTTACTTGTTTTTATCACTTGTTTTATTTGATCTTTGATTTTGTTGCACTTTGTAGCACTTTGAGATTTTTGTTAATGAAAAGTGCGTTATAAATTAAATTGATTATTATTATTTTTTTTTTATTTATTATTAAAGTATGTAAAATGATTCTCCTGTCCCTCTAACCTGCCGCATGCTTGTTTGTGCCAGCAGCAGATAAATATGCCATTACACACGAGAATGAACACATTATATATTCTATATTATTATATATTATTAAATCAGACAGGTGTCAGGGTGAAACATGTTCAGTCACCATCACAGTGAAGGGAAAGAGTGCATAATATATATAGTTGTGCATAATTAACATTGTGTATGTGTATATATGGTGTATAGTTAGTCAATTATGGTGCAAATATAAAATAAAACATTCTTGTTTAACATTTAAAACATCAGTTATAAACACACTGACATTTGAATTTGATTTGTATAAGGCCATTGCATCTTAGCAAACATAGTGAGACTTTAAATCACAACAGTTGTCTGTAAAACTTTACATTTTTGCAGTTTAAATTCACTTTTATAAAAACTGGGTCAAGAATCTACAGAGTAAGATCTGGTTTCCCACCAGATAACGTATATAAAAATGTGCACAGATAGAGACGGGCGTTTAACAAACGTTAAATATGGACAACAGAAGCATGCGCTCAGCAGTGTGGGCTGTGAATTAGTGCAATTAGAGATTTAGAATAGATGCGACAACAAACATGCAGAGCAGTATAATAAAAAAAAAATGGTGGTAAATAGTTGAACTGGTGCACTGTGGGGTGATATAATGACTGCACCATACACCAAATATGGATAATTGTATTTAATATGTATAAAATAATTAATAAGTGTTGACTCTATTTGGAATTGCAATCTAAGGTTAAAAAAACATGTTTAAAAACAATTTTATTTTTTATTTTTTCATAAATGTCGAAGAAGAAACCTGAATAGATTTTTCAAACTGGAGCCAATAAATTAGAGGCGTTTAATCTTATTTTTTAGCATTTAGTAAATCATCCTCAGTATGTGATTACAACTATTCTCCAGCAGGGGGCAGAACAGAACCATTTCAGACGTTGTGTTGACTTTTTGTGTAGCTTTTGATATTTTTTTAAACTAAACTCATCAAATGATGGCAAACAACCGAGTAATCAAGGTTAATTAAGAAAACTGATATTTCCCTCACCTAAAAAAAAACACGATTATTTTTAACTGTTTAAAATAGAACATGTGAGTAAAATGTGCTCAATTATTGGGTGTGAAATGAACATTTGAACTAAAAGGGTTGAATCTTTTAAAAAAAATAAAAAAAAATATATAAACATGATCGAAAAGATTTATATGAAGAGAAGTCTAGTATGATTAATCAAAATCTGAAATAAATATTTATTATGAAGTAGTTTTTGTGAATGTAAATATTAGATATACTTTGTATTTATACATGTGTATGGGTGCACATCTCTTTGATTATGTTTATATTTTCTTGCATACAACTAATTCTGCAACTGAAGAATTATAGAGAGGGGCTGGATCACAAATGTTTTACAAAGTATTTCAGCCTATTCTTTAAAACGCTGGATAAATATCATTGAAATAATTTCCATTAATGTATTGACAGAATTATTTTATATAAATGTAATTTTATCTTCATTCTTTAGATCATTGAGTCAAACCTCATGTAGTGCATTGCATGCAAAACAAGTTTAATTTGTTTCATCAGACAGGAGTGTTGGGATAATTAAGTAATTAATTGCAGCCAATATGCAGAAACAAAGGTCACAGAGCGATTGCATTACAGAGTTATTAGACAATGGCTGACCACAACAAAAACCCCATGAAGCCAAAGTAAAACCTGATTTTTCTGGATGTCAGTCAGGAACAGTCGACCTTGTCTTTATCCGCCCTCTCAGCTCGTGTCTCATTCAGGAGGTTAAATTACCTCGAATGGCTTTTTTCAGTTTGATGGCTGACACTGATGTTAAAATACATAAATAAATTCAGCCTAATGAATAAGCAATGCAGTATATTTACAAATCACCTCTCTAAAATAGAACCAGTGAGCTTTTTTTGTGTCCACAGAGAATACCTGAGCGGGCTCATCATCCCGGGCCTCGATCGATGTGCCATGTAACACGAGATTCCACTCAGAGCTCACAAATAGAGTCGGTCCCTCGTATTTTTAGCAGCAGGATGTCCACAAGCTTGTCGTAGTGACTTTATTTGTTTTCCGGACGCAGCAACATTTGAGGGACACAATGAAACCCGAACCTGTAGGACGAGACGAGCAGAAACAAATGAATGGAGTGCAGAAGGTGAGTGGAATCAGAGCCTCACCTCTTATCTGCTAAAGTTCTAATCAAACCATCAACGTATAGAAATAAAATCAAAAATAACTCATGAATGTGTGTACAAGAGGACTATTTATGGGTTTTTGTCTTCAAAGTACATTATTAAGTCATACAAATGCTTTTTAAAGCTAACATGATTGTATACAGTTGAAATAAAAAATAGTGAATAATTGGTTTTAATGTATTTATTGATTGATTGATTGTCAGTGCCTATTTATTTGATAAAATTAATAACCAAGGTGCTTTACAGTTAAAATAAACAACTAAATAAGTACAAAATGAATAATGAAACAATAAAAACATAAATAAAAGGTTTAAAGTTTTACATATAAAAGCACAAAATAAAATATGAGATTTGTAAAAGTCTACTGTACATTTAAAAGATGGGACTTGTAAATCTAAAAGAAAATGGAAAAGATAAACTTTGCTTAATTACTGACTTTGTTTAGATTATTGATCTTGATTTTCTGTCACGTTATGAGAACGTTTAACACATTTGACTTTATCTTTTCCCTCATGTGGAGCTTTGGAGAATAAACGTGGTTCTGAATCACAGTCGTTGAGTAAAGCTGCTCTGACCTTTCAACAGAATGTTTTATTTTTTAAATAAACCTTTTAATTCTAAAGCCCAATCCTTTTTATCATTACAGTCAAGAGCAGGATTCTGGACTCTTCAGTCATCTAAAATGGTTTAATATTGTCGAGGAGGGCGATTCTCCCAGGGAGTCGGAGGACACAGTCGTGGTGTGGTTGCCATGGATACAAACAGCACATGCACCAGAAAACAAATGCTTGGCCGGCTCATATCTCCACTTGTTGAGCCAGTGAAGCATCGCAATCACCTTGTCAGAAAATACAGCAGCAACATCAAACCATTGTTTCTCCTCTGCGGTGAGACTCGTGTTTCCTTAGTGTGTCTGTTAGCAAAATATTTACCGTATTTTCCGGTCTATAAGTCACACCTTTTTGCCTAATTTGCATGCCCTGCGACTAATAGAGAGGTGGGACTTGTTTATGGATTTCCCCCCATATTTTTAGACCAATTTTTGGCTCAGATATGATCGTTTTTCATTTTGGCAAAAAATGGTGCCATACCACTTTCGGCCGCTAGGGGTGCAGTACCACTTCTGTCCGCTAGGGTACACCAACCGTTCCCACCTCATGTGTCCAACGGCAGCCTCCTCTGGTCGGACACACTCTGTCGCAGCCCGGCCTCCTGCTCTGGAGGTATGAACTACGAAACCACAGGACAGATTTTGTTGAAACTTACAGAAAGTAATTACCATATTTTCTGGTGTAGAGGTCGCACTGATGTATAGTTCGCATTGTCCAATTATCACCGATAGATTGGAAAAATCCCTAGATAGGTTGCACCGGTGTACAGGTCGCACCTACGTTTAGCTCTGCTGCAAATGTCTGCCACAGGAGCGCACAGCAAGGCTTTTAAGAAGATTAACACTTAAAAACAATTATTTGTTTGATAAAAATTATAGCAAATATGTGTCTGAGCTGAACTTTTCCTTAATAAATGAACGTAATTGTGAAATGAGCTGGATTTAAAATTTGTTTTGCCGAAAGTGATAACAAGCCATATATAGGTTGCACCGGTGTATAGACCGCAGGCCTTGGAAAAAAACATAAAAAGGTGCGACCTATACACTGGAAAATACGGTACTAGGTGGACATTTACAAACTGTTAGCTGTAGGAGATGTTTAGAGCTAAAATTCGATGTTTTAGCATCGTTGATTGTTAGCGGTTAGCTCCGTATTAACCGTAAACAGGTACTACTTAGATAAATAACTCATGAACTACAGGACAGATTTTTATCAAACTTACAGAAAGCAATCACTAGATGGACATTTACAAAGTGTTAGCTGTATGAGACATTTGAGCTAAAATTCTTTGTTTTATAACCGTAAATGTATTAGCTTATAGCTCCGTATTTACCGTAAACGGGTACTATTTATCTAAATGACTCATGAACTACAGGACAGATTTTAATCAAACTTACAGAAAGTAATTACTGGGTGGACATTTAAAAATTGTTAGCTGTATGAGATTTTTGAGCTAAAATTCGATTTATGTATAATTTATTTTTGCAGCGCACGCGACCGTTTGGAAGACGTCAAAGCGAAACAATTTAAATCCAGCAGATTTGACCATTACGTGAATTTATTAAGGAACGGTTAAGCTCAGAAACACTTTTGCTATAATGTCAGCTAACAAATATTTTTAAGTGTTTATCTTAATAAATTTTAAAGAAAATGCTGCGGTCCCACCCGTGCGGGTGCACTAGCGAAACTACTTTTTAAATCCAGATGATTTGACAATTATTTGCATTTATTAAGGAAAAGTTCAGCTAAGACACATCTTTGCTATAATTTTCAGCAGACAAATAATTGTTTTTACCGTGTTAATCTTGTTAAAGTCCTTCCGTGTGGCAACCATTTGCATCAGAGCTAACCACCGGTCCACATTCGGGTTGTCAGCGGTGACGCGCAACATACGCGTCGCGTAACGGTGACGCATAATAGATGCGACTTAAATAGAGGTACGACATGTTTATGGATTTTTCCAATTTATTGCCAATAATTGGACAATGCGACTTATAGAAAGGCGAGACTTAAAGACCGGAAAATACGGTAATGAGAAAAAGGATTTCAATGATACACTCAGAAAGTAAAAACTGGTATACACCTACTTAACTTAACTTAACACGGGCGGCCGTGGTGTAGTGGTAATGGCAGTCGACCCCTGATCGGAAGGTTGGAGGTTCGAATCCCGCATCCACCCACCATGTGTCGTTGTGTCCCTGGGCAAGACACTTAACCCCGAGTTGCTCCCGGTAGGTCTGGATGGCGCCTTGCAAGGCAGGCTACCACTACCGGTGTATGAATGTCTGAATGAATGGGTGGATGGCTGGTATTGTAAAGCGCTTTGGGGCTCCTCACAGGGGGCTGGAAAGCGCTATATAAATAAGCTCCATTTACCAATTAACTTGTATAGCCAGCTCAATTCAAGATGGCTGCCAAATCCAGCTGGGCTTAAAAACACAAAAAATGATAATTCAGTGAATTTATTAGACGTTTACTTGGAATTTTGCGTGGTAGTAGCTGTGACTGGTGCCCAACTCACAGCCTGAAAGGTAACAGATTGTACAAGTTTGTTAGCTAAAGCTTAAGCATTAACCCTTGAAGTCAAACTTGTTTGTCTATTAGCAAAATATCTTGGGAAGCACTCAAAGGATTTAAATGAAAAGCTCAAAGTATTTACTGAACATGCACGTACAGTGGATTGAATTTTGTCGTCAACGTAATTTAATATGGCCGCCATAGCCTAATGATATTAGGAAACGCAAAATGGCTATAATTCAGTTAATATTACAGATATTGAGCTAAAATCTTATGTGGTAGTAGCTCAGAGTCATCCCCAGGTTGAACTCTGAAAACTAACAGATCGCTTGAGATCTTTGTTTAAGGCTTTGACATCAGAGTCAGAGTCAGAATCAGAGATTCTTTATTGTCATTCGCTGTTTGGAGTGATGCTTTTCTATGATATTAGTGCTTAGTGCATTTTAGTTGATGTTTTTCTTAGTTCATATCTTAGATATTATTACTGTTCTTCTCTTACATTTTATTGTTGGATGTAACTGGGACCCTGTGTACATAATCTCGTTTCATCACATGTTCCACATGTGGTGCAAATGACACTAAAGATTCTCTGACTCTGACTCTGGCATGTGATGAAACGAGATTATGTACACAGGGTTCCAGTTACAGCCAACAATAAAATGTAAGAGAAAGACAGTAATAACATCTAAGATATGAACTAAGAAAAACATCAACTAAAAATGCACTAGGCCGTAATAGCTTAAAAACATTACTCCGAACAGCAGCACAAACGCGAGTCTGTATGAGCAGATGAGTACGACTGAACACAGCATCAGGAAACGGATCAGCAGCAACATGATGTTATTTTGGTTGGATATTTATGATGAGTCTAACAGCTTCAGGGTAGAAGCTGGATCCTGACATGCGTCCTTCATCCTGCTCCAGGGTCAGGGTTTTAGGTTGTACTATTACATTTTGATAAACAACACACAACATTCGTGGACTCTGTATGAACATGGCTGTCGAACAATGGCCTCGCTTCTTTGAGCGTGTATAAATCACAGCAGAGGAAGAAAAATGAGGCGTCTTTCTTTGTCACGTTGTTGAAAACCTTTTAAGAAAACAGAGCATCACTGTCACAGGAAAGAGGTCACAATCTGTTAAGGTAAAGTCTGAGTGTCAGTACAGTATATGTTTCTATAAGGGCTTTGATTTATCAAACATTTTCTTAGAATTGACAGTTTATTTCAACCTTGGTGTCTGATTGTAACCTTATCTCTCAGATGATCAATAAACCTGAACATTTGGTGTGTGAGCTATACGGCCTTGACCCTCGACGCCTGATCTTATCGGGTTACCAAGCGCTGAGCCTTTACGGGGGAGAGGTTCACCTACGCAGTCTTCAGAGAACTTAAAGGGGACCTCAGATGTATTTTTTAAATTTTTATGGTATTTCTGTGGGATATCCAGACCCTATTCCTTCAATTTAATGCACAAAATAATTATTAGATAATCAATTATACCCTTTTTAATTCTGCCATTTTTAACTTTCGTTTTGAACGACCGGTTTCTTGAAGTCCACGCCCTTCAACGATCTGTTCACGCCCTCTGTAACAGCCAGTATCTGTAATGTGTTGTTGTTTTAAAATTAGCTCTTTTTTTATTACTCATTTGACTTACTGTTAGTGTTAGCTTAAGATAACTTACCGAAACCCGTCTGAGCGCGCCGCAGTTTGCTGCTCCTTTTAGCATTAGACCACCCGAATCCGAAGCTAATGTTAGCTTGTTCCTCTTCCGGTTTTCGCCAGCTCCGCTCGTTGCACGCGATGAGATTTTGGGAGTTATCGCTGTTCCAGTGAAGACAACACAAAGTTCACCAAGTGTCTCCCGTAAATTAATCTGTAAGGAGAAGGTCCTCTTGCTGCGAGCCTGCTGCGAGGCTGCTGCAAGGCTGTACAGTTGAAGCTCCGCTCCATCGCGCCGGAAGAGGGTCCCGTCGAACCCGGTCCTTCCGCCTGTGGTCCGCTCGTTTAATTTTTGCCGGCTGCGCGTTGGCAGCGATCGCAAATACACTAAAAATTGAACTAAAACATAAAAATAACAATTATACTTTATTTATAAAGCCATTTAAAAAAACACAGCTGCAACAAAGTGCTGTACACATGAAATTAAGAACATATAAACAAAAGATGAGATGAAATCATGAAAAACAACAGTCATGTGTTTAATACAGAAGTGGGTTGAGCCTAACCAGGGGTTGCTAGGTGAGGGGCTGGACTCAGGTTTGATCTGATTGGCTGGCGGCTTGTGACGTCAATAAATGCAGGAAGTGTGAATCCTGGTGTATTTATCAAAAATAAATAAATCTACTTAGAGTAAATAAACCACTGGGTGCATTTTTTTGGCACAAGGACTGTTTTTTTATGAAGTAAATACCCAAAGTTTAGTAAAAAAACATTAAAAAGTGAATTTTGCATGTGTGGTCCCTTTACTCAGAGACCCTGAGTCAGTCCACGAGCTTGTGTTTACACCGTGTCCATAGCGACCCACACACAGCAAGCACCCTGCCAGCTCTCAGTCAACTCCTATCTGTTTCACTCACGGATGTTTAAAATCAGCATCAGAAATGTTTGGCTGGCTGAGCTCACGCACGGAAACATCTTCAGAATGAAGATTTATCAATGCTGTTTCAATTACAGCTGTGGAGATGGATGTAAACCACCATCAACATGATTATTATTATAATTTAATGTATGAGGCTCTGTGAAGGAGTGCATATCACCTGCTTAAGAGATATGTTAGCACTCAGAAAGTGTACTGAGGATAACTTTCAGGTACGAGCACGCCAAATTTTATGAGTAATGTTTTTCTATGATATTAGTTAGTGCTTAGTGTATTTTTAGTTTATGTTTTTCCTAGTTCATATATTAGATGTTATTACTGTTCTCTTACATTTTATTGTTGGATGTAACAGGGACCCTGTGTACATAATCTCGTTTCATCACATGTACCACATGTGGTTCGATCACCCCGGTTTAAAACTCGGGGTGACCTTTCCTTTCAGGCCGTAGCCCCCCGGCTGTGGAATGCCCTGCCCCTGTCTCTTCGTGTGACCACCTCTATTGATTCCTTTAAAACCCAGTTCAAGACACTTTTATTCAGACAAGCTTTTAGATAAATGTTTTTATTGAGTGTTTTTATAAATTGTTCTTGTTTTTATCAGCTGTTCTTATTGTTTTGATTAATCAGATGTTACTACAGTAATTCTTCTGTTTATTTTAATCTTTTATTTATATGTTGTACAGCACTTTGTGATTTTATCTGCGAAAAGTGCTATATAAATAAACTTTACTTACTTACTTACTTACTTCGAATGACAATAAAGATTATCTGACTCTGACTCTCTGAAACGGGAAACAGACCACAATCCATACATTATTGTGTGACCCAAAGTACAAGTATGCGGTCATAAAAATTGAGATTTGTATGGACATGCCCTGCGGGTGTCCGCTTCGACTCTAATCCGGTACATGCGGACCTCCGCTGACTGACATACGCCCGCGTGTACTGGGGTATTAAGGAACGCCTACTATCCCAAAAACTCCAATCTTCCCAGTCGGGAAACGTTGCCACAGGATGCAGTCTGGCATCAAGCCCAAGCTTAACCAAAAACAAACAAACAACAAAAAAAAACATAAAAATAATGAATTAGAAAACTACATGAACACAAAAACAATAATAAAAAAAACATAAACTCAAGGTACTAAATAAATAAACAGAACAGACCATGATGGTACCCCCATTTAAGGGACGCCTCTTGATGTCCCAAAACATAAAAATAGAAATAAAATACTAACCCAGATAGGAGGAGGTGGGAGAACTAGGATTTAGGGCAAAACAACAAAACACAAACGGCAACAAAAATAGATTAAACTTTTATCCCTAGTTACCCATGACCCAAGAGAAATTTGATAATAATAATGTCCTTTTTTTGTCATCTGTGTATGTTTCCCATACACAGACGAAATTCGTCTCTGCATTTAACCCAACCACCACCAGGTGGTGCAGTGATCAGCCATAGAAAGCGCCCGGGAAGCTGGAGAATTAGGTGTGCACTCATAGACACCCCAAGGTGTGTAGTGGCCGGGGCGCGAACCCGCGTCCTTCGGGTCCCAAGTCGGAAGCCCTGCCACTACACCATCTTGGCCCAGTCGGCCCGTCTCCGAGGCCAATGAGGAAAAAGATTCAGATAAGCTTTGATAGTTGATTTTCTTCATGCAGACAGTTTTTTGTCATCAGCCTTGAGTTCTGCTGGACTTTCTGGTTCTAAATGGCCTGATTTGTGGGAATCCACTCCACTGAACCATGTTATGAGCCTCCTTCAAGGTTGATCCCCCTACGCTGACGAGTCCCAGAAGCCGCAGGTGGCCTATGATTTTCAGAAATCGCCTCCACCTTACGGTTTAGCTTGTAAATCAGCTGATTTTGCGTACTCACAGCACAAACCAAACCTTCATTCTGACTTGGAAGCTTTGTCATGGCCGAAACAGCAGCTGATGTCTTCTTTAAAAGTCAACAAAACAGAGCCCATGCCAATGCCAAAATGCAGAGTCCCTGCTATCATAAATCGAAATATGTAAACGTCTCCAGCATCCTCCTGAGACAGGACTGAGAGAAACATCAACTGTCACACTCCTCACAGGTCCATGATGTACCCCACAGCGTGCGCCTCACCTGGGCAATCGGGTTCTCCAGGACGCTGTCGTTTTGTTGAAAAATTGTTGTTGACCGCATTGAAAGTCCAGGTTACCAAATCCATTATCTTAATTTACGTTCGGGAGATGTGTACCATGCACTTCAGACACACAGAGAGTGAGATCCAGACAGAAAACAAACAAATAAACAAACAAACAAACAAACAAAAAACTATGCATCTGTGGTGATGTTAGAGAAGTGTCCTCTTGGGCACTCTCAAAGGCTGCAGGAGACGCATCGTGGAACCCCTCAAAGGCAGGTGGCACAGATGTTGTTCATTCAACCTTTGTATGTACAGGTTAGTTATGTTGTGTATTTGTCATATGCAGGTTAACAACAACATGATAGAATATAACGGTGCAGGTAGGATGACTTCATATAAATAAGTATTTCACAGATTGTAATATAGATTAAATGCACATGATATATATTGCACATAACCTACATATACTAAACAGCTTGTTTGACAGGTTATTGCACAAGAAAGTGAGAAAAATTGAGATTAATTGAATTATGATAAATTGTAGAGCCCCTCGAAGGCAGGCGGAGACTATGACTCAAAAGCACAATTTTTCTAAATGTAAAAATTGCACAAATATTAAATAAATAAATAGTTAAAGCTGTAATGTCTTAAAAGAGCTGAACGTTTTTATACACAAATTGTAGAAATAGCACAAAAAATTTGGGAAGGAGTTTGATGCCAAAAACATACGGACGAAAAATGGATCTCATTTGTGTGAATGCTTTACAATAATTTACATAATTAGTGGTCAGCGTACGTCCACTGATTACTTTGTGCTAATTTGATTAAAAATGCCCTGCGGTTTTTGGGATAGGTCGATGACAGACAGACACAATCAGTAACGGATATGGTCAAAACATAATCCTCTACCTTCGCCTTTCACCAGCTGGTGATGATACATAATGTAGGTGAGGACTTAAATACTTCCGTGAGTTTTTAAATTTGTTTTTATTAACGCTTTTACTAATATGTTTATGGTAAAATATACAAGAAGCTAAAGATAAATAAAGTCCAATACATATGTTTTCTTTCACAATACGGCAGTGAATTTTTAAATCAAGTAAAGCTGACAGGCTTTAGACAATGCCATTAAAAGCCATCTAATAAGTAAAACAGCCTGACAGACTCATGTGATCATCTCTATGTCTGTCTTTCTGGATTGTCTCCCAAAACATCACAGGCCTCTGGCTGGTTTGATCCCTGCCGCATCAACTATCGGCCGCAACTCTCACAACCAACCAACATCGACACGTTCAAGTCAGAGGGGGTCAGTCATGCACCCCCAAGTGTCACAAGTTTCCAACGGCCCTATCCCTCAGGTCCAGCAGGTCAAAAATAGTCCCTCTTAGTCTTTTATAAGTCAGAGTGTTTCTATAAAAAGCACCTGGCTGACCAGAAGCCTCGACTCAAGCCACATCGCCCTATCTTTAGCTTTATTTATGTCCTGGTGTTGACAGCAACACTCGCAAAGCTTTCCAGTCACAGTCACATGTGTGTGGAGCCCGTGGCCCGATACTGGAAAGCACTGTGGGTGAAACGGTAATGAGCGAGCACACGGTCCAAGCCAGCGTGCATCCCTCAGAGAAACAAACGGCAAAAACAGCTGCTGAGTTAACACCTTGACGGTTCTTAATCTGAGATTCTTTCCATCAACTTAGTGTTTATGGAGCCCCACTCTGATGACAGATAAGCGTGCCCTCTATTGTTAAATGATGATTGACAATATTACGACAGTCACATGTAAGAAATATTGTTATATGAGAGCTGCAAAAATAGAAAGCTTTAATGCTAATGTACAGTAGGTCAGGATTTTCAATAGTGCTGTTTTTTTTTGGCATTTCATATTATTAGTCATCGCAGCGTTTCTGACTCTCTGGACATTTTACTACTGCAACCAGAAGTATTGCCCCAAAGCAATGACTTTAAAAAAATACATTTTCAATCTATTTTTAAAACATAAGTTTGACACTGATGGATTCAAACTGTTGATCGTTATCTACAGAAAGGACTGTGTTGCTATGGCTAGGCCTGTCTCAATAAGAAATTTTGCTGGGCGATTAATTGTCTCAGAAATTATTGTGTTAAACGATAATATTGTTTGAAATTTGACAATAATTACAAATTATTGTAAAATTTAAGAAAAAGTATTGGTTAATTTGTTTTGTATGTAGTACCTTTTTTTTTTTACTACCGGATGGCAGTATAAGACTGTTTAAACCAAAGGATGGATAGTGAGGGAGCGAGCAGTGTATCTCTTTAAGAAAAATGGGAGGGAGGCCCCTTGACATGACATGGGCTGTATCTCCCACAGGTCTGTCCTTCCTTTTTTTTCAGTTCTCAAAATGGCGGATGCTCGTTATGATTTGAGCTCTTTGGCAAAGCATTTTTCACACAAAGCTTTTAATAAAAAATCAGTAAACAAGTTCTCAACTTCTTTTTGCAAAGAAAAACAACTTTTTTCACAAAGACACGAGTTTCACCAGTGAATTTTGGAGCTTCGACAAGACGGAGGTTTTTTTCACGAGGTCGGCCTGTTAGCTTAGCTCGTAACTTAGCTTTTTGGCTTAGCTGCTTTGAACCAAAGTAATTATTTATGTCTGTACATTTAACAATTCAAACACACTATGTTGGATGGTTCAAATGGATTTTAAAAAAACAAAACAAAAGGAGGGGTCAGTGAAGAGCACCGGAGTTGACCCTTGTCACATCCAGTGTTTTCAGTAGAAAGAGAGAGACACGAAGAAACTATAAAGCTGAAATGAAAATGAGGTTGATAATTTTCATTTATCATGAGATTAACTGATTTATTGTTTCTCGCGACAAGCTTAGCTATGGCATAGCGACACAATCTACGACAGTAAAATAAATCACTTCTTGGTCTGCTACCTTCATACATCTCCTACATGTCTCTGCATGAGTGCAGCTACAGCGTGCGCTCTCAGGACATGATTACCTGCAGTGTTCCCTCACTGAGTACTGAACTAGGCAAAAGGGCCTTCTCCTACTCCACTCCTGTTTCCTGGAATATCTTGCAAAAAGATCTGAAGCTCTCGACCTTGACCTCAAGTGGCTTTAAGCATCTGTTGGACTCCTGACAAGAACCAATGCAGACATGTTCCTGTTTTGTACTGTATGTTTGCTTCTGCACAAAAAGCATAAAACTCTAAACTAAATATCAAATCATCTTCAACCTAATGTGTGTTGGTGTAGTTTCAAATTAATATTACATTCTGTCTTTTATGGTGAGCATTATAATTACTGTAATTACATTATTTTTGAAACATGTTTTTTATAATATATTTTAGAAAATTAGGCAGAAAAACCTAAAGAAATATTAATCTACATTAGCAAGCATCAGTAAAGAGGTGAAAAAGAGTCCAGGCAGGATGGAGTGGATGGAGAAAAGTTTCAGGAGTGATTTGCAACAAAAGGGTGTCAACAAAGGTACAAGGACGTTTATAAGACAGTGGTGATACCAGCTATGTTGTATGGTCTGGAGACAGAGACATGGTCAAAAAGACAGGAGAAACTGGAAGTGGCAGAAATAAAGATGTTGAGGTTCTCCTTAGGAGTGACAAGGATGGATAAGATCAGGAATGAGATCATCAGAGGTACAGCACAGGTTGAACAACTGGGAGATAAAGTTAGGGAGGCCAGACTGAGATGGTTTGGACATGTCCAGAGGAGGGACAGTGGGTATATTGGTAGAAGGATGTTAGAAATGCAGCTGCCAGGAAAAAGATAAAGAGGAGATATGGATGCAGTTAGAGAGGACATGGAGGTAGTTAGAGTGAGGACAGAGGATGCAGAGGACAGAATGAAAGGAGAATGACTCACTGTGGCGACTCATAAAGACGGAAAAGCCAAAAGAAGAAGTAGTAGAAGTGTTGAAGGACTGCATTCCCTACCTTGGATGCCAATATTTTAAACAAAGATCTTACATGATTTGTTAGCACTCAAGCTACATTTTGAAAGTGCCTTTCAGCTACTAGCACACCAAACTTTAACAAAATATTTGAATCGTTGACAAAAATAGAGACAATTTGTTTGTTTGTTTTATTGTTTGCACAAAAAGAAACACACATAAAAGAAAAGTTTAAAAAAATGTGCAGGAGAGGTCATAACAACTCCAATTGGGCTTACAAGCGCACCCCCCCCCCACACACACACTTCTAAAAAATAAAGAAAAATAATCATAAAACTTTATACACTACATAAGCTTACAGCTTACTTTTAAACACACACAATTACATACCAAAGCAAAAGATAATAGTTCATATTAAATACTGTAAATTTAAATTGTCAAAAAAAATTATAAAAAAACAATGTTTTAGAAAATTAATAATGTTAGTTTAAACTGTCTTTTAAATACAGATAATGTTATACATGATTCACTTAATTGTTTTAAACTGTTCCACAGCACAACACCCTGATGCATGAATGAAAATTTAGCAACAGTGGTTCTACAGAAGGGGATATGTAAATCACACCTCCTTCTTGTAGAGCAGTGGTCCCCAAACTACGGCCCGCGGGGCAGATCCGGCCCGCCTCCACATTTGGTCCGGCCCCCAGAACAATACCAGAGAGCATTTAGATTTTCTCATGTGTGTATTTGATAATAAAGTTGGACTCTTACAATAAAATGTTCCTTAGGTATGAACTATTTTGAACTATTGTTCCACATTTAATTTATTGTGTCAGCATTTGGGAAAAAAACACATTTAGCGTTTGGGGAAAAAATTATTTAATAGTGTTTATTTCCTGGATTTTTTTTCTGTGAAGAACCCAGAGAGGGTTATTTGGTTATTATTTATTTTATTAACAGGGTTATTATTTATGTTATTAATAGTGTTATTATTTATCTCCTGACTTTTGTTCCGTGAAGAACCCAGAGAGTTTGATTGTGCTTTCTGGAAAACAATACATTTTTACATTTAGGCACTCCTGCAATCGTCACACTTTTTCCTGTTACAAACTGACTCCGGCCCCCCCACCAGAGAAGGGAAAATTTATGTGGCCCTCACAGGAAAAAGTTTGGGGACCCCTGTAGTATGAATAATAATAAGAATTACACTCACCACCGGTGCTGTTGACAAACAGGGTGCCGGCGGAAATTGTACTACTGTTAGTCGAAGACGCCGAGGAGGAAAATGTGTCAGGAGACAGAGGGAGAGGAGGAAAGTGAAGAATGTAGGACTGAGGGTTGCAACTCTAAATGTGGGGACAATGACAGGCAAAGGTAGAGAGCTGGCTGACATGATGCAGAGAAGAAAGGTAGATGTTTTTGTCATATTTTTAGACATGTAGACCCCAAGTAGCTGACTGAGAAGAAGGAACAGAGTCAGGAGTTATAAAATAATTTATTTTATTGCTGCAGGTCAAGATCCTCCAGACTGAAAAAGAGAAGGCAGGGACAAGGTGAGTATCCAGAATTGTCTTTAGAAGCAATGGATTAATGATGATGAGGCTCTTGTTCTTACTGCTGTGTTTCTTGTAGTTTAGTCCAGAGAGGTCCCAGGAGTTCCAAGGTTTCAGGCGGTCCAGAACGGAGAAGCAAGGTGAGTGTTTGGCTGAGAGAGAGGAACAGGTCGTCTGAGTTAGAGAAGAATATCTCTGTAGGAGATCAAAACATTCTTCGGATACAAACAGGGTTTCAAACAGACTGGTGACTGATCATACACTTTACCATAGCTTGATAATGTCCCGGCGCTGAAGGCATGTCTGGCAGAGGTTCTTATACCCAGGCAGAGTAGTCCTCCAAACCAGGAACAGGTGTGGCTGGTTGCCACTGATTGGAGAGAGAATGGCTGGTGGACCTAGAACCCCTGCAGTTTTATGTGTCCAAGAGACCAAGTGGAAGGGCAGCAAGGCTTGCAGTATTGGAGCAGGGTTCAAACTGTTTTACCATGGTGTGGATAGAAAGAGAAATGGAGTAGGGGTGGTCCTGAAGGAGGAGTTGGCAAAGAATGTAGTAGAGGTGAAGAGAGTGTCAGATAGGGTGATGTCTGAAGGTAGAAGTAGAAGGTCTGATGCTAAACATAGTAAGTGGTTATGCTCCACAGGTTGGATGTGATGGGGAGGAGAAAGATAAATTTTGGAAAGATTTGGATGAAGTGATAGAGAGTATTCCCAGGGAGGAAAGAGTGGTGATTGGAGCAGACCTGAATGGACATGTTGGTGAAGGAAACAGAGGGGATGAGGAAGTGATGGGTAGGTTTGGTGTCAAGGAAAGAAACCAGGAAGGACAGATGGTGGTGGATTTTGCCAAGAGAATGGAAATGGCTATAGTCAATACCTATTTCCAAAAGAGGGAGGAACATAGAGTGACCTATAAGAGTGGAGGAAGGAGTACACAGGTCGATTACATTCTGTGTAGAAGAGGAAACCTGAGAGAGATTGGAGACTGTAAGGTTGTAGCAGGGGAGAGCGTGGCCAGACAGCATCGGATGGTTGTGTGTAGAATGACTGTTGTTGCGAAGAAGAGAACAAGAGTAAAACCAGAGAAGAAGACCAAATGGTGGAAGCTAAGAAGAAGAATGT
>JBBPBX010040975.1:0-29096 GCA_038048925.1 Garcialebias charrua
AGAGAATTTATTGTCATTTGCACCGCATGTAGTACATGTGTTGAAAACGAGATTATGTACACAGGGTCCCAGTTACATCCAACAACAAATGCAAGAGAAAAACAATAATAACATCTAGGATTAACTAAGAGAGACATCAGCTAGTAATACACTAAGCCCTAATGTAGTAGAAAAACATCATTATAAACAGCAGCACGAACATGAGTCATTATGAGCAGATGGTCACAGATGAACGCAGCAACAAGAAACAGATCAGTATCAACATGATGTGACATTTTGCAGTGTTTATTCTTATTATTTATTTATTCATGAGTCTGACAGCCTCAGGGTAGAAGCTGTTCCTCAGTCTAGTGGTTCTACATTTGATGCTCCTCAACCTCCGTCCCGAGGGGAGTGGTGCAAAGAGTGAGTGTGCTGGGTGAGTGAGGTCTTTCATGATGCAGGTGGCTCTTTTCCTGCATCTGGAGGTGTAAATGTCTGTGATGGTGGGGAGACTGACTCCCACAGACTTCTGTGCAGCCTTCACCACTCTCTGTAGAGCTTTCCTCTCTGCAACTGTGCAGCCTCCATGCCACACGTTGATGCTGGAGCACAGGATGCTCTCCACTGCACACCTGTAGAACGAGGTGAGGACTGAGCTTCTCAGACCAGCTCGTCTCAGCCGTCTGAGGAAGTAGAGTCTCTGATGACCTTTCTTGATCAGGCTGGTGGTGTTGTTGCTCCAGCTGAGGTTATCATTCAAGTGTACACCCAGGTACTTGTAGCTGGAGACCACCTCCACCGCAGATCCACCTATATACAGTGGGGTGTGGGTGTGTTTGTTCCTTCTGAAGTCCACAATCATCTCCTTCGTCTTCTTCACATTCATGTGAAGGTTGTTCTCTTTGCACCAGCTCTCCAGATGTTCCACCTCCTGTCTGTAGCTGGATTCATCATTATCTGTGATGCATCCCACCACAGCTGTATCATCTGCAAACTTAACAATATGACAGCCTGGATGTGTGGCTGTACAATCATATGTGAGCAGAGTGAACAGAAGAGGGCTCAGCACACATCCTTGAGGAGAGCCAGTGCTGAGGGTGATGGTGGAGGAGGAGAAGTTGTGGATCTTCACGGACTGTGGTCTGTTTGTTAAGAAGTCTAGTACCCAGTTACAGATGGAGGGGCTTAGTCCAAGTGTGGATAGTTTGTCTATCAGAGTTTGTGCCATGAGCATTGGTTCCGCTTCTGCTCGGACGGCGGGCCAGGGTCCATCTTACACGGGCACGGGCCCGTGAGTAGAACCGCCACAGACTTTGGCTTCTCTGAAGACAAACCGCTAAAATATAACGTTTTAAATGGCTAAATTGGACGGATGCGTTTGCATCTTCGTCCATTGTATCAATGTGCGCAGTCTGACGTCATAATCGCGCGACGGGAAAATCCATATTTATCATGTAAAAAAAAAAGGCGCTAATTTTAAACTATTTTTGAGAGGAATTTTAATTAATTTAATATTGTTTTAGCAAAAACGATCAGAGGTCAATCTTAATATATATATATGTTGTGCCATTTTATGGAAAGTTAAAAGATGATGTCAGTGGAGCTTTAAATTCACATCAGTGTGACATGAACAATATTAGATGAATAATCGGTGACCAGCAGTTCCACCACTCTGCTAATAGCAGAGCTAGCTTTCCATGTAGAGGATTAGCGTTTTTGCTAAATTTGAAAACCTTTAGCAGAATTAGCTCCTGCTAAATTTGAATCTGGTAAATTCAAGTCTGAAGACCGCTAAATCATACAGGACATTGGTGGTCATAACAGAGCAATGCTGTGCTATATGGAGTTAAACAAAGCTAAGCATCATCAGGTGATGTCACCACCCTCGCAGTTGCTTTTCCACCTCTTATCTACTGCAAACAGTCTCTGACTCGTGGTGTCAGTTCACAGCCAGTTAGAGATTTTAACATTAAAAAAACAAACAGAAACAGGACAATAACAGGCAAAAACAGCACCTTTTATATCGGCGCGTTATTTTAACGGAATGGCCGATGTCCGATATTTAAAATTAACGTTAATATCGGCCGATACCGATAGCAGGCAGATAATATTGTGCATCCCTATGAAAAACACATTTTCACACTCAGAAACATTGCACATATAATTCCTACCCAGCATGCTTTGCAAGAGTTGCATCCGAGCTCTAAAAATTCGACCCGACCTGGCCCCAGCTTGTAGCCGTCATTTCCGAACCCCACCTGACCCGACAAATTAACAGTAATTAGAGGTCCGAACCTGAACACCCCCCCCCAACATTTTAAATGAAGCTTACTGACTGCTTACACAGTTATTAACGTCAGCAGACGCTCACGGCTGAGGGGGTGTGTGTTTGTCCTTTCATGGCCGTTAAAGCACACTAAATCACTGCTTCTGCCTGCATTCTGCATTATCCAGACATGGACCCTGCTCTGACATGACTGCAGGATATGTTGGTATCTCACCTGTTTGGGCCATCGACCGTGCGCGTCCGCTGAGTGCAGCATCTGAAACTTAACTTAACTTTTTTTTTTTACCTCTTTCAAGGCCGGTCAGAGCGTGTCAAATGGCTGCGTGCGGCTGGTGAAAGTATGGCAAGTCATGTTGCCATATAATTTGGTCGTCAGCCACGCATGTCCACTGACGCAATAAAAAGCCCAACCCGCACATTATTTTGGCCCGGCCTTAATCCCCGGTTCAGGTTAGAAATGACACCTCTACTTTGCAACACTTAGTCTCTGGGACATGACTCTCTCACACATTTCACACATCTTTATTTTAATACAAACAGATTTATTACTGAGAGAAAATTTATGACACAAAGCAACTTTGTAGTTGGTTTATGAAAGCAGTTAACCACAAAGAGGATCACTGAAGTGAGTTAATTCATCAAATGACACGAGGGAGATGTCCGACAGACATTGAATGCATCACTCTGCTTCTGCCCAGCAGAGTTCTGCTTCACCTCTTTGGTTCTGATGGACTGGATTAATTTCTGAAAGCTCACCTCTGAACAGGACATGGACACTTTACTTGTGATTAGGAACCATTTTGAGTTGCGTTCACTTCCAGCATCAGTGACAGCAGTGGATGATAAAAGTGAGCGCTTTAGCGTTAGCTTCTGCTAAATTCTTTTATCTGTTTAGCATTACCAAAACTATTTTTTTTTAGTTAGCGAATTAACAGTTAGCAAAGCTAAGTTTTTGATTAGCTGTGCCCACCACTGGTGTCCATAAATTCCCACAGGAATAATATGATCATATTAGGAGTACACAGAGTGTGTATAGCATTCTGTGAGTCAGATCACAAAGTGAGACCAATAATTCAGTTCTGTACACAGAAAGTTAGCCATAAAACATTTAGTTCAGCAGTCTTTTCATTGATGCATACAATTACAACACAAATATTGGTTGATTGACAGTCTGGGTTCTTGTTCATAGTAATGTGGACGTTGGTTCAGTCTGTTGGGGTGAAAAAGGAGTTGATTTGGACTTGATTTTAGCCCTAACTTTTGTTTTAACTCTTCAAGTTTCTTCAAAATGACTCTGCTTCTGTCGACTCCAGTCTTTACAGCTTTTAGTCGGCGTTTCATTTCAGAAGAGAGAACATTTTTATTAGGGGTGCAGGAAAAAATTGATTTTTTAACGAATCTAGATTCTTAGTCCTGGCGATTCAGAATCGATTCTAAAAGCCCCAAAATCTATTTTTTTTTAAACATTAAAACCCAACCCAAAAGATAAAGAAAATAATGTAAAACCATATCTCATAGTACTGTATATGAAAGAATACATCAAATGAAAGGTGGCATAAAGAAGAAGAAATCTTATTTTATCTGCCCCTTTTTTCAAAAACAAAACAAGTTCAAACAATAATCTTCTATAAGTAACAGAGCAAAAAGCTAACCTAATACTGGTACTTTAAGTTACAGAATTTAATGCATTCCTGTATTATTTGTTCCTATTTTTGGTATAAATATCAAACGATGCAAAAATTTGATACAGTACAGAACCTAAAATTATTCCATCCATCCATCCATCCATCTTCTTCTGCTTATCCGGGGTCGGGTCGCGGGGGTAGCAACCTAAGTAGGGAGGCCCAGACTTCCCTCTCCCCAGCCACTTGGAGCAGCTCCTCCGGGGGAATCCCAAGGCGTTCCCAGGCCAGCCGAGAAACATAGTCCCTCCAGCGTATCCTGGGTCTTCCTCTGGGTCTCCTCCCGGTGGGACATGCCCGGAACACCTCACCAGGGAGGCGTCCAGGAGGCATCCTAACCAGATGTTAAAATTAAAATTATTGTTTTATATAAATGTTCCATTTGTTTGCATTGTTGTTTATTCTTTTCAGCTTGTCAGTTACAAAACTGAAACTAAATTTATGACCATTTTAATAGAAAAATCGTTTCTGAATCGAAAAATTGATTTTGATTCGAATCGTGACACCAAAAATTGGAATTGAATAGATTCTCCAGACACTGAGAGATTCACACCCCTAATTTTTATGTTTCAACCAGGAGTTCCTGGTTCTGTTATCCCTTTAACTCTGTTTACATCAGGGATTATTTTACTGACGTAATATCTGTAAAACACAAGACTGATTGAAGTGTACTCGTCAGTGTTTGAATGTAGAGAAATGACTCTAAATTGTTGGCAACAGATCATCACTGCTGATTTTCCTCATTTGTTATAAATTATAGAGCAAACCTTTGGTTGTAAATGATGTGTGGTTATCTTTTTTTTTAATGAAAATTGTGTATTTTGACAATTATTACAGCTTTCACCTAAAGGTTTTTGAGTGACAGCAGTTTTTCAAATTCAAGTCTTTGTTTTGTGTCAAACGTTTGGCCCAGACTGTTTCTTGGCTTGGAGCTGGACGCTCTCTGTTGGAGGACTGTGTCCAGACCATCGCCGAGCCCACGGACCTGAAGCATCTCCTACAGCACCACAGGGGGCTCGGACATTTAGAGCAACATGGTAGGTCACTTTCTGTGGACTCGTTTGTCGTAACGCTGACTAACCTGTGCTCTTTTCCTGTAGTTCCACCTGCCAGCACCTGCAGCATCCTCTCCTCACTTTCTGCCTTGTCCTCTCAGAAAGTTGCACCGATGACGGAACAGCCCGACCAGTCGGCGGCACCGTCGGAGCTCGGTGACGACACGTGGACTGTAACGGTGGTGGATGATAACGTTGTGGAGGTCACTGCAGTTTCTGATGATGCAGAGGCTGAAGTCGGGGCGACCACGGCCGTTGAAGTGGGTGAAGCAGGAGACCGTTTTGAAGGAGTAAATGCAGGTACACATCCTGAAGAGTCTCTCTGCACGTTTTCTGAAGAAAAGGACGATGAAGAGGGGGCAGAGGAAGAGACTATTGTCGCAGGACCGCACGACTGCCCAGACTGTGGGAAGAAATTTAAGTTTGCCTCTTGGCTGCTGGCTCACAGAGTCATTCACAGCGGGGAGCGCCCCCACCGCTGCAGTGACTGCGGCCGCTGCTTCTCCTTCAGGCAGTCCCTCGACAGACACAGACACACACACACAACGGGCCGCTGCGGGGACGGCTTCCATTCGCTGTCAGCCCATACACAACATAAACACACACACGTGGGCGACAGTGTTTTCACGTGCCATCAATGCAACAAGGAGCACCTTCAAACTCACTCTGATGACGGTGAAATATCCACAGAGAGCTCCGAGCTTTTAAAACCTGCGGCCGACATCATGGAGGCTGACCCTGCTGAACCCGACCGCCTCGTCCGAGTAGTGAATCCACCGAGAGAGGGTCAGAGCAACGAGGCCCCCTCTGAGCCTGGAGGTCCTGAACGAGACAAAGACGTTATCCTTCCAGTGAACGTCCGCACAAGTGGACGCCAGCGCAGGCCAACCATGAAGGTGATCAATTTACAGAAACACATGGCCTCTAAACAAAAGAAGGACGTCACCGCGGTTAATCCTGCTGCACAGAAGCCTTGGCCTTTCATTAGGTAAAAACACCAGGACTCATGAGCACCTTCAGGTCTTTTGTCTTCAGATGTGTTTTCCACCTGTCTTGAGTTTCTAATAGTGAACAGACAACGTTTAAACAGAACTTGTTGTTTTTATTTCCTGCTGCAGCTCTGAACACTCCTACGGGTCACTCAGGGGTTCAAAGGACGGCCGTGAACGTAAGTATTCACCGTCCAAATGTTGTTTTTACATCATTCTCACCAAAACGATACATTTAGAAACAAAAACCTGAAAAATAAATTGTCCATGTTGTGTGTTAGCAAAATATCTCATGGCCCACTTGATGAATTTTAACAAAACCTTTTGGAAAGTAATTATTGGACGTAGGCCTGTCATGATAAATAATAAATCAATTAATCGCATGATAAATTAAAATTATTGACCTAATTTTCATTTATCGGCTTTATCATTTCTTCGTGTCTTTCTACTGAAGACACCGGATGACAAAAGGCTCAACTCCGGTGCTCTGCACTGACCCATCCCTTTCTCTTTAAAATCTGTTTTAACCATCCAGAATGACGTTTTTGGATGGTTAAAAGCAGCTAAGATGAGAAGTTAAGCTAACAGTTCGACCTCGGGGAAAAACCTCCATCTTGTCAAAGCTTCAAAATTCACAGTTGAGACCCGTGCCTTCATCTAAAAAGTTGTTTTTCTCTGAAAAAAGAAGCTGAAAACTTGTTAACTGTTTTTTTTTATTAAAAGCTTTGTGTGACAAATGCTAAAGATCTCAAACCACACCAAGCGTCTGCCATTTTGAGAATCTAAAAACAGGAATGAGAGACAACCCATGTCACGTCAAGGGGCCTCCCTCTCATTTTTCTTAAAGAAACACGCTGCTCGCTCCCTCACTATCCATCCTTCGGTTCAGTCCTTACTGCCATCCAGTGGTCAAAAAAGGTACTACACATAAAATAAAGAAAATTTTCTTCTAAAATTTGACAATTATTAATTATTGTCAAATTTCAAACAATATTATCGTTTATCGCAATAATTTCTGAGACAAATAATTGCCCAGCAAAATTTGTTACAGTGACAGGCCTAATTAGACGAACGTCTAGAACTGCTGACGTTCTGGAGTCACTTTAGTTCAAGATGGCCACCACAGCCAATGAACCTTGGCAAACACAGAAGTAGCTATAACTTAGTCAATTTAATAAACGTACTCAAATTTGGCGTAATAGTAGCTGAGACTAATCTAACATGTACTCTGAGAGCTAGCACACGTCTTATTTTTTTTATTTTTTTACGTCAAGTCACAAACAGTTCACTTGATATAATTGTCAAATAAAAAATAAAATTGACAAACTAAAAGGAAAATAAATTGATGCCGCCTTGTTGAAACCAGATACAGTACAGCATTTGGTTTTAAGTTTTAAATTCACTTGAATTCAGGGTAAAGGCCGAGATACAGTGAAGCAGACTCCGTATACGCGCGTATACGCGCGTATACGCGCGTATACGGAGCGGCTGCTTCACTTCAGCTGACTTCAGCTCAGACGTTCTCCTTGTTGTAATATGAGCTGCTGCACACGAAGGGGACAACTGAGCACGCTGATTGGTCACTTGCTGACACGCCTACTGAATTGATTGACAGCGCTCAGTCAGCTGAATGTGAAACCTAGTTGAAAGTGAAACCTTTAACATGAGCAGCTCGCTCAGACTTCTGCGGTGTTCTGATGCGCTGTTTCTACTATATATGTTATAAAAAGTTCTCTCAGAAATAAAAATAATAACAGGGAGCGCTTTTCCTGCAGCACACAGCCCACCAGGGGATATTAAAACATCGCGCACCAAGGTAGGACCTGAATTCATTCATTTCAATCATCGAGTGAACGGAGGAAGAAGCGGTTACTTGACTTTAGGCAAAAAAACAAAAGAAAAGGCCCGATCAGCGATAAAGAAGGGGAATTTATTTCATTTGTGTAACATACAAAACAGTCCGGCGCCGGGAAGTTTATGGTCAGACACCGCGTATCGCGCACGCGGATCGCGTATGCGTAGTAAAAAAATACCTTTGCGCGTACTTGCCCTGAGGGGCTACGCGGGGCTACGCTGCGTACGGGGCGTACGTACGCTGCGTATTGGCGTATCGTGAGGACGCGCGAGTGTATCTCGGGCTTTAGACACAGAAACTCCTTAATCCCATCAACAATTAACATCAACACCTTTTCCCTTTTGAAAGAACATAAAACAAATAATTTGTTTTAATTTATAGGGACTTAAAATATATTTTTATTTAAGAATGGGGGAAAAAAAATCAGTTCTTGCATGTAAACATACACTTTTATAAAAAAATAAAAAAATGGCACTTGCAGACAATTTCATAAATCTTTTCTCACATTTCAATTCTGTTTCTCTGTAAGGTTCTCCGGCAGATGTTTCAACAGCTGCCCTCTGTCCCCCGAGTCCAGACAAGGTGCAGGCCCTGCATCATACTGACACCGTTCATCCTGTGGACACTCTGGAGGACAAGTTGTCCCCGCAGCCGCTCTCAGACGAAGGAGGACGCTATTGTTGCGCAGACTGCGGGAAGACATTTCAGTTCCGGTCTTTGCTTAAAGCCCACCGGCGCGTCCACACGGGCGAGCAGCCGTTCTCGTGCTCCCAGTGTGAACGGCGCTTCTCCTTCAAGCAGTCTCTGGAGAGACACCAGCAGACGCACAGGTGCCTGATCTGCGGGGAGCTGTTCGAGTCAGCGGGACAGCAGCGGGAGCACAGGAGCACCCACGTGAAGAACGGGGAGTACCCGTGTTCAGAGTGCGGGCAGGTGTTTACCTGGAAGTCAGCGCTGGTGAGGCACCTCAGGGCTCACGGCTCGGACGCAGACAAGACGAAAGAGTCTTACAGATGTCCTCGCTGTGATGTGGACTTCAGCTGTGCCAGCGTCCTCAACAGGCACCTCAACAGCCATACAGAGGGGCGGAGCCACGCCTGCAGCTGTGGGAAGAGCTTTGCCCACCGGGCTGCGCTCACAGCGCACCAGCGCACCCATCAGAAGGAGCGACCTCACACGTGCTCGCAGTGCGGGAAGGGCTTTCTGTATAAGGGCGGCTTGCTGAGCCACATGAAGACCCACTCTGAGGAGATGCCCTTCACGTGCTCCTTCTGCGGCAAGAGCTTTAAACGGGAGTGCAACATGAAGAAGCACGAGCGCTGCCACACCAGAGAGAACGTCTTCAGCTGCTCTCAGTGCGACAAGAGCTTCGTCTACAAGGCCACGCTGACCAGACACGAGCTCACGCACTCTGGAGAGAGGCCCTATCTCTGCTCCGACTGCGGGAAGAGTTTCTTCTCCCACGCAGAGCTCTTGAAGCACGAGCGCTTCCACACGGGCCACAAGCCGTTCCAGTGTCCTCACTGCAGCAAGACGTTCACCCAGTCCTGCTACCTGACCGTCCACCTGCGCTACCACACGGGAGTGCGGCCGTACTCCTGCTGCGACTGCGACAAGAGCTTCCTGAGCGCCAATCGGCTGAAGAGGCACCAGCGGACACACTCCGGGGAAAAACCTTATCTGTGTGCGAAATGCGGAAAGAGGTTCGGACAGTCGTATTACCTCAAAATGCATCAGAGGAGGACACACGTTTAATGAAAACAAACGACAGCCTACAGAGAAACTTGAATATAATTTAAATTGAGAAGTTTTATGGTTTTTAATGGGCACACAGCCAACTGTGTCATTGTGACTCATCTATACCAGGTCTCTCTTGTAAATGAGTCCTCGAGGCTCAATGGGATTAACCTGCCTAAATAAAGGTTGAATGAAAATTGTGCATTTTCTGCTTCAGTATTGTCCATCGTTATGCATTTTTTAGGATGTGTTGCCTTCCAACTGAGATGCCCAATTCTTAAATATAAGAAGCGTTACACCAGTGTTCCCTTGTCACTGGGATTTGTCCACCAAATGTTTGTAGTTTTTGAGATAGCTGTTTTTCGGGACTGGAATTGAACAGAATAAAGTAAACCTGAACGTTTTGGTGCAAGATTCATGTGCATAGGTTACTGTGGTGTTTTGGTCTGAAGCCGCAGTGATGAATTCTGGCAAGTGGAGGGAGCAAATTTACCCACAACCAGGCACAAGGGCGGAGCCAGGGGTGGCTAGTGGTGGCCTTGGCCCTCTTACATTAATCTTAGGCCACCCACTCATTTGATGAAACTACTTTAAAGGAGAAATCAAACCAAATCTAAAAAAATCAATATAACAAGAATGTCATTTAGTAAACAACACACATAAACATACTTTGTATGCTTTTTTCAAGTAGCTTAAAGTTTTTTACGTTTTTCCTGCTAAATGCCGAAGTCTAGTAATTTCTGGCGTTCAAGAAATGACGCATATTTGTCCGACGCTAGCGATGTTAGCTTGATGCTACCGCGATTTTAGCTTGTAAAATAAACATTACGAGTGAGTGAGGGGTAACAAACTGAACTATAACATCAGAGTTAACCGTTTTTAGACTATTTCATTTGTAATGCATGAATTGTCTGTATTTTCACACACACATGATTTTCAGACCATACCTACACAACCGTGTTCTCTTTTTAAGTAGGCTCCCCTTTTTTCTTCTTTAATGCTGTGGAACCATCCTCTTCTCCATCTGCTTTTCCTTTGTAGCAAAAAACAGTTGGTATTGCTCCTGGTAACAGCTCCTGCTTGCCTGGTGTGAAGCCAATGGAGCGAAATAGCCAGGGCTTGTACTTCAGGTGGGCCTCTTCAAAGTGCTCACTGCACAGGCGGTCATGCTGCTTTGGAAAGTAATTCTTGCGTTTGAGCTTACATAACCACGCCTGTCGAAGTTTTTTATCTTTCGGGAACCCAAAAAAAGAAACTCCAGTTGTTTTTTCTGGCCGATTAGAACAATTAATTGCTACACACTGAACCATGTTGTCCGCCACTCTTCCACTCACTACTACTGTATGAAGCTACACAACACTGTATGAGGGACAACCGTGGCCCGACCTACGTCATACCTGGGAGCGAGAGCAGGCGGCGGGAGGGGTGTCAAAAACACCGGATGAGAGTTTTTTCCACTTTGCAAATGCTAAATTTGAGTTAGGATGAAATTTTTGACTTGTGAAAATTTCTCAACAAGCTTATTTTATGGTTAGGGCGTTTGACTTGTGACCCGAAGGACGCGGGTTCGCGTCCCGGCCACTACACATCTTGGGGTGTCTATGAGTGCACACCTATTTCTCCAGCTCCCCGAGCGCCTTCTATGGCTGCTCACTGCACCGCCTGGTAGGTGGTTGGGTTAAATGCAGAGACGAATTTCGTCTGTGTATGGGAAACATACGCAGATGACAAGCTTAGACAATTATTATTATTATTATTATTATGCATTTCATTAGATTACTATTAGCTTAAAAACACTTTTCTCCTTTAAGCAATATAAAAACTAAAAAGCAGTTTCCCCAAAAGATTGCGGTGGCCATTTATACATACACTGCCTGGCCAAAAAAGAAAGTCACCACCAAATTAAAAAAAAGGTCACAATATTCTGTTGGACCACCTTTAAATCATGCATTCACTGTGTAATTGTTTCGATAATCTTCTGCAATGTCACAAGATCTATTTCATCCATTGTTGCATTAATATCATCAAGATCTTGCATTGATGACTAGACACTATGGGTGCATCGCTTCACCAGCCTCTCTTCTTACCCTGATGTGCCCATCACTCTGGAACAGGTTCAGTCTGGACTCATCAGACCACATGACCTTCTTCCATTGCTCCACAGTCCAATCTTTATGCTTCCTAGCAAACTGAAGCTTTTTTCCCAGTTGGCCTCACTGGTTAGTGGTTTTCTTAAGGTTACACAGCTGTTCAGTCCCAATCCCTTGAGTTCCTTCTCATTGTGCATGTGGAAATGCTCACTTTCACTATTAAACATAGCCCTGAGTGCTGCTGTTGTTTTTCTTCCATTTGATTTCACCAAACGTTTAAGTGATGATCACTGATCACGATCATTCAGGATTTTTATCCAGTCACATTTCTTCCTCGAAGACGATGGGTCTCCACTATCCTTCGAGTTTTAATAATATATTGGACAGGTCTTAACACAATTATAGTAGTTTATTCAATCTCCTTAGATGTTTCTCTGCTTGATTCATACCAATGATTTGACCCTTCTCAAACAGACTGACATCTTGATGTGTCTTTCAACATGGTTGTTTAAGAAATGAGAAGCAACTCATTGCACCAGTTGGGGCTAAATAAATTGATGCAGCTGAAACATAATCGCCCATGCAGTTATCCAATAGGAGGCTCGTACCTATTTGCTTAGTTAAATCCAGGTGGTGACTTTTTTTGGGCCAGGCAGTGTATATACAGTATATATATATATCTATATATGTACAGTATATATATATCTATACAGCAAACCCCCTACCTACGACTCAATCGACCTACGGCAACCCGGACCTACGAACGTATCATATTTAATAAAAATATGAAATTATTTAAAAAAATTTTTTTTTTTTTTTTGTGTTTAAATGTTCTTAATTTCATGTGTACAGCACTTTGTTGCAGCTGTGGTTGTTTTAAAGGCTTTATAAATATAATAATTATGATAAAAATGATCATTTCTGATCATTTTTGTCATATTGCGCAATAATTGTGCAACTTCCGGTCATAACAGGAAGAAGGTCTCCAGTTTACACGGTCACAAGTTAAAGCAGAACACCGGACCGTCTGCGGCAGCCATTTTCGGCAGCCGGCTTTGCCTCATATGGATTAATTACTAGCTGGAAACGGCTCTGTGAACTCTGTGGACGTCTCAGCCTGGAGCAGCAGCCGCGGATCGATCACCGATCGATCGCGCCGGACCGCCGCGCGAACAGCAGCTCATGATGGCCTGGCTAACAGGCAGCTAGCAGAAGCTAACACAGGCCTCGAGCAGCTGCCGGCTGTTCGCCGCGCTGCTCGGCCGACAACATCAACGCATGGCAACCTAAGATGTCGGCTTTGACCATCTCAAAGTAAGAAATTATATTTTTATTTATTCTGTACTGTTTTAATTATTTTATTCTGTAATAATTTTACAGTATTGAATGTGCTGTGCTGAATAGCAATGTTTAACGTTACTGCACACTACTGTACAGTTACTGTGTGTGTTTATGGATGAATGTGTGGTGTAATGTGTTAGATAAGTGTTTGTAAATAAAGTTCTGTGCATGTTTATGGCCCAGTATGTCAGCTTGTTCAGTCTCATGCCGATAAATTTGTGTGCGGCGCTCCGTTAGCGTTATTTCCGCGACGTACGAACGAAATCAGGACCTACGAACAAGACGTTATTTTCACCCCCTAGCTACGACAGAATCGAGCTGCGAACGGTCCTTAGGTCCGGAACTCGTTCTTAACTCGGGGGTTCTGTATTACTGTATATATATATATATATATATATATATATATATATATATATATATATATATATATATATACACTGTATATATATACATATATAGTATATATATACATATATATATACACCGGTTATAAATAAATAAAGGTGGCCATCTTGGATTTTGATGTGACTACACAATTATTGAAAGGAACCTCTTGCGTCTAGATGTAGCCACACACCAAAATGGAAGTCAGTACCTCACTTAATTTCCAAGTTATGCTCACAGCGTGCATACAGGCACTGAGTATTTGTAATTTCCTTCACTGCCTTGCGATGGCAGACAATAGACCTAAAATTCATTACAGTAAAGGAATGCATATCACCCGCTGTTTTCCATGTTTAGACCATCTGTTGTGGCCATTTTAGTTATGTCATGATGTTTAGTCATACCTTGAGAGAGAGCGTTGAGTTTCAGCCACTCCACAACATGTTAGGTTAGATGTAAAATAGTTCGAGCCATGCAACCATCCCGGTCTGAGGCCTTTCTGGGTGGAGTTTGCATGTTCTCCCCGTGCATGCGTGGGTTTCCTCCGGGTACTCCGGTTTCCTCCCACAGACCAAAAAACATGCTTGTTAGGCTGATTGGTGACTCTAAATTGACCCTAGGTGTGAGTGTGAGAGTGGATGGTTGTTTGGTGTGAGTGAGACAGGTCCCTCTTGTAAATGAGTCCCCGTGACTCAACGAGGCTAGCCTGTATAAATAAAGGTTGAATGAATGAATGAATGAATGAAAACCAGTCGGTGGCCATCTTGATCAGAGTTGACTCCTGGAGTGAATCAGGTGAAGATCTACACTCATTAAATACTTTCATTAAAATCCATCAGGTTCAATGAGTTGTTTGTGAAATAATGAAAAAAGTTTAATACAAATCCAGTTTTATTTACGAGTCAACAAATTCTACAACACGTTTAATCAGAATGGCCAAAGTTTAACAGCAGTAGTTTGGAAAATCAGCTTAGAAAATGTCGCGTCACAAAAATGGAACTAGTTGAAGAAACGAGGACGACTAAAAGCACCTTAACTACCTCACTGGTCGACCAAACATCTAAAGAGGACACATCATCTCTCGTGATGACCTACACAACCATGTGCAGGGTAATGGGGCAGTGGTCGCTCCCCATTGCCTTGTTACGGATCTTACTGTCACACAGGCCCGGCAGGAGGGAGGAGGACAGCAGAAAGTAGTCGAGCCTCCAGCCCACGTTCTTGGAGCGGGAGTTCATCATGTAGGTCCAGAAGGTGTAGGCGTTGGTCTGCTCGGGGTAGAGATGGCGGAAGCTGTCCACGAAGCCCGCCTCCAGCAGCTGGCTGAAGCCTTCGCGCTCCTCGGGGGTGAAGCCCGCGCTCTTCTTGTTGCCCTTGGGGTTCTTCAGGTCGATCTCCTGGTGGGCCACGTTGAGGTCGCCGCACAGCACCAGAGGCTTCTGGACGTCGAGCTCGCTCAGGTACGCCCGGAAGTCCACGTCCCAGGTTTTGCGGTAATCTAAGCGCACGAGGCCTCTGCTGGCGTTGGGAACGTAGGCGGTCACAAGGAAGAAGGCCGGAAACTCTGCGGTTATGACGCGCCCCTCCTTGTCGTGCTCCTCTTTCCCTGCAAGAGTTGGACCATTTTTTAAACGTCATTTTAGTGTAAAAGTTCAAAAAGATGTGAACTTTTGTATTCTGTTATATTTTGTCTATTTTCATCATAAATTGCCCAAAATACATAAAACATGGAACATGTTAAAATCTCAGTGAGACCATCTTGTGATCAGCAGATCAGAGTTGAAACTTCCTGAGTTCACCCGGTCTGGAAAACGTGAACGTCATTTTCCAGATTCCCCCTGATCTCCAGCCCTGTTCACACGACAACAACCTCTGGGAACGTCAGTGTTTTTCAAGGTTTATTGGGGTAGTAAACAAAACAACAACAAAAAGAGCAGGTTTACACGAAAACGCTGTAACAGATCTCACTAGTAAAGAGTCTTGGAGGCTCAATGTGACATCTGTTTGAATAAAGGTTGAATGAAAAGTTTCCATGTCAGCCGGGTTGCCAGATAAGGAATGAGGAACATAGTATTGTGGGCTGAGCATGCATCAGGATATAGTAGTGGCTTTAAAACAATAGTATTTTGACATAAACTGTCGTATGTGCCGAGTAAAGATATTCTAAGATGACGTGTGTTGTGTTTGTTGAACATGTGCACAGAAAAGGAGGGGGTAAATAAGACATGCTAACTTTTTCTGGCAACTCTGATTCTGGGCTCAGCTGTATGGTGAATCCACCAACGTCTCTTTGGACCCTGGACTTTATTAGTTTTTCTCCAACATGCTGAAAAAGGGTGAGCAGAACAAAAACACTCTGCTCTCTGACATTTATCAGACATTCTTAAGTTAAATTTAATACCTTTTTAATACCATCACAATATTTTTTTAATACCATCACGACACTAAGCTGCAACTGTAGCAGCAACCTCTTGTACTTCAGTTCAGAGCAACTAATTGTAAAGTGATAGATTACTGTCATTTTCTTCCTAAACGTTGGTAGTAAATGTAGTTTTATAACAATTACTGGATACATCAAGTTGCTTCTTGCCTCAATAAAAGCACCAACCTATTATTTACATCTAACCAAAGACAAAAAGTTATTTAATTGTTCCCACACACAACATATCTCTAATGGCAAACGAAAAACCGTAAACATGAAAACAGAACAGTTTAAATAAAATAATTCAACACTGAACACAAGCACAATTCAAAAAGAGAGGTAGAAAAATAATAACTACCATATTTTTCATCCTGTAAGTCGCAGTTTTTTGCATAATTTACATGCCCTGCAACTTATAGGCTGAAGTGACATATTTATAGATTTTTTCCCATATTTATAAACCACTTTTTGACTGAGATATGACAGTTTCCATTCATTCTGACTGAAAAAAATAAAATTAAATAAAAAAAACAGCAGTAATTGATGGTCCCAGAGTAGTAATAGTGTATGGCATGCTGTTGGCTGTTGTATCATGTAATAGGAAAACGTGCCTATAATGACAAATTTAAAAAAGTTCAAGACAAAAACAACTGGACTTTATTTATTATACTATTTATTATACTATACTTTATAGTTTTTCTATTGCACTTTTTAGAATTTACCATGTCCTGGATGACTGAGAATCTTCACCAGCTATTAATGAGTCAATCGGCCTGCCATACCCTCACCACTTCTCTGCTTGGAACCCCAGCTGCACCACCCCGGTGAAATGCAGCTAATTTAACCATTAAAGGGCATTTATTAAGAAAATGATAGACAGAAACACACCTCTGCTATAATTTCGAGCTAAAAAACAATTGTTTAGGTACTTTTGTTGTTAAATGTCGGAGGATAAAGTCGCGTTCCTCTTTCCTGTTTCTTTTTACAGACATGACAACAAGCATCGCCTAGGTCAGCTGTAAGTGCGAACGCACACTGACTGACGATATGATGTCATTGTTTTAGCTAAGGTCCTACACGAACATAAAATTAGAAAAGATAAATAAATTCACAGACATTTTTTTAGCCGACAGAACGAGAAAAATATAGTTGTGTAGGTTTTAAAAAATTAATACCTCGTCAGATGACATTTATTACTTTTTAATACTTTTTAATGGCCTTAATTTGTGTAATTTTATTTACTACCTTTTACAACCCCGCAGATACCCTGTCATAACAAATCATAAAATCATGGACAAATAAGATTGGGACATGGCACCCAATTGGCTGACTGATGGATGAGCTGCACGATCGGCATGAAATTTTTATTTTAAATAAATTATTTTAAATTAATTAGCACCTGCTGCACCCCACACTGCAGCTGATCTCCATGCAGAGTGGAGAAGTGGGCGTGGCCAAGAGAGCAGCCTAGGCATGGAGCTGAAATCATGACATTCTGTGTCTTTTAGAGAGTTTTTTAGAGTTCAGACACATTGTTTAGAATATTGCAAGAGGGTGGGAAGGGTTTAAAACACACACATTGGTATATATACATACTGTATGTAATTCAATTCAATCCCACAGGGAAATTAAATGTTGTTGTAGCTCATCATCTTGGTTTCATTGAGTTGTTACAGATGCTGATGGCTGTGGGCAGAAAGGATCTGCAGCAGTCTGTCCCACAGCAGATCTGAAGAAACTGGCTGCGGATGCGATCTGTTCAACCGGACCCAGCGGGCCTCTCAGCCTTCCTGGGCAGAACTCCTCCCTGAGCGATGGCCACTCCTCTCATTAGCTTGCTGAGCTCCTCATCATCGCAGACATCTAGCTGCAGGTGTCGGGGGATGATCCAAGTCTTCTTGTCATGAACCGCGTTTCCTGCCAGCTCCAGGATCTCAACAGTCAGTCACTCGAGCACCTCTGCCAGGTAGACGGAGATGCATCCACGGCTCCTCCTTTACAACTCATTTGGGATTTGGGGCTGTAGCTGAGGTAATATTCGAGCTTTGAGCAGCTCCCGGTTGTAAAAAACACCTTGCTGTCATGGTTACGCATCATAACAAATGTCCAAAAGTCAAAATGTTTCAGTAAAAATCCTTCCAGCTGCACAGCATCCAATACTACAGGAATTAATCATCCAAAAAAGCCATTTGCATCCAGATAAAAAGAGGAAATAAAGTTTTAAAAAGCAACATCCCAGAATGAGAGTAACAGCTACTCCGACATGCAGCCACCTTGAGCAGCGCACTACTGTACCTGTCATCTTATTTGTTATGTGTTCAAAGTTTAAATGCCATAACGTGAATCTAATGTACAATTTTCTTTCAGCGATTTAAAAGAAAAGTGTCAGTTTTTGGTACTGACACCACAGAAAGATAGCTTCAAGTGTATGTTTAATGTTAGTTTTGGGGCAGAAAAATAATATTTAGAGGTACCATATTTTCCGGTGTATAGGTCGCACCTTTTTATGTTTTTTTCCAAGGCCTGCGACCTATACACCAGTGCGACCTATTTATGGAATTTTTTCCATATTTTTAGACCAATTTTTGCCTCAGTTATGACCGTTTTTCACTTTGGCAGAAAATGGTGCAGTACCACTTTCGGCCGCTAGGGGACACTTCCAGAGGAGTACACCGACCGTTTCCAGCTCATGTGTCCGAAAAAAAGCTCCTCTGCTCGGACTGACTGTCGGCCTCCTGGTCTGGAGGTAACTTCTTTTAGCTCTGTGTTTGTTAGCTGTTTGTTAGCAAGATAAGTCGAGAACCACTCAGCGGATTTTTCTGAAACTTACAGAATGTAATCACAGTGTGGACGTTGTACAAGTGAGTAGCTTTATGAGATGTTTGAGATAAAATAAAATAAAAAAACGATCTTTTAGCATTAGCTTCAGTTAGCTTCTGTTTACAACGTTATAAATAGCTCAGAAACCGCTCGGTGGATTTTTCTGAAACTTACAGAATGTAATCACAGTATGGACGTTTACAAGTGAGTAGCTTTATTAGATGTTTGAGATAAAATAAAATAAAAAAACGATCTTTTAGCATTAGCTTCAGTTAGCTTCTGTTTACAACGTTATAAATAGCTCAGAAACCGCTCGGTGGATTTTTCTGAAACTTACAGAATGTAATCACAGTATGGACGTTTACAAGTGAGTAGCTTTATTAGATGTTTGAGATAAAAATAAACTATCTTTTATTAGCATAGCTTCAGTTAGCTTCTGGTTTTATTTCTGTTTACGTTATAAATAGCTTCGAAACCACTCAGTGTATATTTTTTCTGCTTACAGAGTGTAATTAATAAGGCTTTAATGTACTAGCTGTTGGCCTGGATGAAGCATTTGAGATAAAATTCGATTTTTTATTCGTGTTTTGAGAGACGGACTCTCCTGTGGTAGACATTAGCAGCAGAGCTAAACACTCTGTCCATATTGCCGGGTTGTCTCAGCGGTGACGCGTCACGCCAGCGGTGGATGACGCGTTACGTCGGCGGTGAAGTAGGTGTGACCTATACACCAGTGCAACCTATTTCAGGATTTTTCCAATTTTTTGGCAATAATTGGAGAATGCGACCTATACAACGGAAAATACGGTAATACAGTAATTTTGATAATCCTCCCTGCTTTACAAATTAATAGCAAGAGCCTTACAGCTACAAATCAGGGGTAAAACGCTGAGCCTAAAAAAACGCGCGGTTTTGGAGTCACGTGACACGTGACGTAGACGGAGGAGGCGAAGTAGTCGGAAGTTGTTGTATTGTATTGAATTGTATTGAAGCGAAAGAGGTCCAATAATGGTTAATATTTGTGTGTGCGGGGGTTGTTCGAACTCCAGTTTGTCTGGACATCGTGTCCATTGATTTCCTGCACCAAAAAACCCAGTTTTCAGAGCTTGGGTGAGGTTTGTCCGGTTGAAAAGGCAGGATTTCACCAACAGAAGCATCAGCTGTAAACTACAATGGCGGCCGCCAGCAGCAGTCTCTGCCGTCCAGCAGCTCGTAAATTGGAAGTAGCCAGGGTATGTTTTTGAAGAACGTTTATTGACAGAATATAATTTTATTTATTTTTTGGTTGAAATGGTTGAAAGTGGTTTAGGAGCTATAAATTACGAAGTAGACCGAAGCTAGCTCGACACATTTACGTCTCTTAAAAAATAAAAAAATCGAATTTTATTTCAAATGTCTTCTACAGGTCATCAGTTTGTAAATAAAACCCATATAATTACTGTCTGGCTGCAGAAAAAATATCAACCGAGTGGTTTAGGAGCAAAAAAAAAATATTTGTTTAGGGAGCTAAAGATTAGGCTAATGTAGTTAAATCCATCAGTGGTGTAATTAATGCTATCAAAAAAGGCGTTCAATACAGGATCAACTGGACTTTATTTGTTGCAGAAAACGTTTCGACTTCTGTCCAGAAGTCTTTTTCAATTCTGAATGGAAGCTGAATTGAAAAAGACTTCTGGACAGAAGTCGAAACGTTTTCTGCAACAAATAAAGTCCAGTTGATCCTGTATTGAACGCCTTTTTTGATTTCATCATGTCCTGGACGACTGAGAATCTTCACCAGCATAATGTAATTAATGCTGTATCTCTATATATAAATATAAACAATTTTTAGCTTTAGGTAGTATATACTGTATCTAGAAGTTATTTGGCTAGATATTTGATGTAATAGTCAGAGATGACATACTTATGTCAAAACAACTTTACAATCTGTCGCCTCCTCCTGGTGCGATGCCATATCTTTCTAAGCTTTTTTTTTTATTTTTTTTTTATCTTTCTAAGCTAAAGCAGGAACGTTCACCTTCCGTGATGTCACTTCCGGTTTACCGCTGAGGGCGCTATTTTTAGACAGAGTAGCGAGGGAAGACAAAAAAGGTTAGTAGTAGCACATTTTATTTTGAGATATGAAACTTATTTTTGATGAAAATTGGAGTTTTAGACATGTTAGGTTGAAAAAGCAACTACATGTGTTTAAAGTGAAAGACGCACTTTCAGCAGTTTTAAATGGACAGCACTCACCGATTCCATACGTCACTTTGAGGGGTTCAGTTTTGCACAACATGGCTACACCGCTGTATCCTTCCTTGTCGTCTGATGCAGCCCAGTACTTATGGGGGTACTCGGGCATTGAGGTGATCTCGGCAGGAAGAGCTTTTTCTGAGCACTTGGTTTCCTGGAGGCACAAAACATCTGGGTCCTCCTCACGCACCCACTGGGGAAGGAACAGCCTTCTGTCAGCGAGAAGCCTCGAGTGGCAAACTGTTTTCATGTCTAACAGCAAACTCACATCCAGGCTCTTCTTCTTCACCCACGCTCTCAGCCCGTCCACGTTCCACGAGGTGATCTTCAGGTTTGCAGCGCGTCCATCTTGACTGGTCAGTTTGTCAGGAGGGTCATCGTATAACACTGGAGCCTCTGGTTCTTTAGCCTTTTTGGTTTTCTTTGTAGAAGCTGACAAGTTGGAAAATATTCATTTTTAGGATAAACACAAACTTCAAACAGGAACAAGAGATTTTTCTGGTGCAAGCTGTGGTACCAGTACCAGATCCAGCATCAGCGTCTCCCTCTGTGGACTCTGCCTCGGCCTTCTTGCCCCTCTTCATGCTGGAACCAGCTCTGGTGACAAACAGGCGTCGCAGACACACAACACGCACACGCAGCAGGACACACGCCGCTGGGAAGATCAAACACACGCATCAAATGTAAAATGAAACAACACGTGAGAAAGATGTCGAGTCAGAAGTTCTGATTATGAACGCTCCGTCCTGGGCTCTGAAAAATTTTAGATACACTAACATTTAAAAGTTGTGTAATTGAGATAATTATTTATCTAAAAAGAAGCTTCCATAGTCATCTAAAGTTTAAGTTTCATTTATCTTATTTGAAATAAACTTAGTAAGGAAAACTGTTTGGGCATTTCTTACGTTTAACAAAGTCTTTCTGTTTACGTCCACATTTGTTTGTAAAATGTATTTGTGGGTTGAGCAGCATGAAAAATTAGTCACATCATCAGTAAACAGCTTTTTCTGCTATTCACTGTTTGTTGTTTACTCGACTGGATGATCGAAGTCTGAAGAAACAAGACATACTTATTTTTAACAGAGGCATCAGTAGCATGTGGAAGAACCATACACAACCACAACAGCCTTCTGCTTATGCTGCTCACCAGCTTGGTGGCCACAGTTGCAGACAACATGACCACATCCAGAACCTGATGGTCAGAACCTGGAGTGCCAGAACCCCAAAACAAAAGTCCATATCAGAAACAGTTGTTTGGAATTGTCAGAGAAGAGTTGCAAGTTTCTCATGGGTGCAACAAATACATTCAACCCACAGATGTATTTTTCTAACAAATGGGGCAACTAGGCCTGTTGCGATAAACAATAAATAAATTAATTGCATGATGAATGAAATTTTTTTTAACCTAATTTTCATTTATCAGCTTTATCGTTTCTTCGTGTCTCTCTCTACTGAAGACACTGGATCCATTTTAACCGTCCAGAATCGTGTTTTTGGATCATTCAGCTTCTACCCTGAGGCTGTTCGACTCATGAATAAATAAATAATAAGAATAAACACTGCAAAATATCACATCATGCTGATGCTGATCTGTTTTCTTGTTGCTGTGTTCATCTGTGACCATCTGCTCATACAGACTCATGTTCGTGCTGCTGTTTATAATGATGTTTTTCCACTATATTAGGGCTTAGTGTATTACTAGTTGATGTTTTTCTTAGTTAATTCTAGATGTTATTACTGTTTTTCTCTTGCATTTGTTGTTGGATGTAACTGGGACCCTGTGTACATAATCTCGTTTTCATCACATGTACCACATGCGGTGCAAATGACAATAAAGACTCTCTGGCTGTGTCTCAATTCATGGGTTGGGTCCTCATGAGTGCGCATTTGTCGACCGCATACGTCATTGCCCCGCGCGGAGGACTGTCCCAATTCGAAGACTCCTCCTCATGCGGCCTACTTCCTGCCGAAATCTTTTTTTTTTTTTTTTTTTTATTATCAACATCACAAAAAATAACAATAAAATTGAATACAATGAAAAAAGACAATAGCCAGGGGGAACATAAATCGAACAAAATAAGTGGAAGTTACAGTCATATTATTTTTGCAAAAATAGAACAATTGTACAATATGTAACACATGTGCCAAGTCTTATGTATAGAATAAAAATAAATGAATAACAATATAAACAAAAAATATTTTAATGTAAAAGTTCAGCCATAATCCCAAGTTGAGAGCAAGCCCATATTGTTGTTTTTGCTTTTTGATTGGTTGAGGGTCTAATTGTAAGTAAATATTGTTTAAATTCAATTAAAAAAACATAGAAATCAGGTTTTTTCTTTGAAAATTTACATTTGTGTATATGAAATTTAGCCTTAATGATTAACAAATTAATTAAAAAGATCTTCGGATTCATTTTGCCACAATGTTTAAACCCAAACAGGACATGTTCCCAATATAACTGAAAGTCTGCTTGTATCTTTGAGTCAACATAGTTACAGAAACTTTGCCAAAACATTTTAGAACGAGGACACATCCAGAACAAATGAGTAACAGACTCAGGGCAGAGATCACAAAAGGAACAGTTCACCACAATGTTAGAGTTGAATTTCTTTAAATAGTCTTTGGCTGGGTAGATCCTGTGTAAGAGTTTGAAGGACACTTCTTTTACCTTGTTAGTGAGAAGAAAGTGATTTGGAAGCAACCAGGTAGATTTCCAAGAAATATTATTCCGAAAGCGATTCCAATATGGTACAACAGCAGGAGTGGAAGTCACATCTCTCTGAAACAAGGATCTGATTGATTTATTATTGTTCCGAAGAAGAGGGAGAAGACATATTTTGCCAACAGGAGAATGTATGGGAGTCAGAGTGGGAGACTGATGATAAGTGAGTCTTGGTCTTTGTCTGTATAACATGCAGATCTCTGTAATGGCACCAAAAACTTTTGCATATTCTCCAGGAGAGATGGGAAAATTAAATTTAGAGAGAAAGGCCTCATTCCGGCACTCGGCAAGGCAGGTCGCATATCTTTCTGCTCTTCCCTCCCTAAGTTTTTCCTACTCCCTGCTTGCTTTTCGTCTCGTCTGCGACCCTTCAGCGCTCACTCGAACCAATATGGAATTAATAAATTGGGCTGTTTCTTCAATGGATAAGATTTTTTCCACGAAGCGGACCGTGCCAGGAGAAGCTGTCTGTCCCTCCGACACACACGCGGCTGGATACGTGATGGACTCGTGGGGTCAGTGGCAGCCCATGTGTCTGACCGTCTTAAGTGTCGAAGACGTGGAGGATTTGTGGATTATTGGATTATTGGTAGCAACTGCTCTGTTTTTTGGCGTAAGCGGAGTTGTTTGTTACTGGAAGCTGAGGGAGGCTTCGGCAGCTATCAGCGCGCTGTCGGCACTACCTGATCAGCAAAATTCTCTGAACCGGGCCGTGAGCTCCTCATCCCAGCTGTTGTATGAGCTCAATCGCTCGCTTGGAGCAGTGGTGGACCACCGCGCACCTGCTGTCCGTTTTGGGACTTGTTTACAGCCACCCCGGATCAATCAAGGGACAGATGGAAGTTCATGAAGCGGAGCGGAGCAGAACCACATATTTGGATTTCTTTCGGCCATGAAACAGCACCACAGACTTGAAGGCGGCAGTGGAAAAGAACACTGTGGTCTATTGGATAACAAACAAGAACATTATCTGGCTTCTGCACATGTCCTTGAAAAGTAGGCTGTGGGAAGCCATTCTCCTGGAGTGTGAAGCTGAAGAGTCCCCCCCCCTCCCACTCCCCAGAGATTTCTGTGAAGCCTCAGATAACACCCAGCTGCACATCTGCTGAACTCTGTGTTTGTCTGAAATTACTCACAGACTCTCCTTGCCTGCCGTCTCTCCATTTGTTATTGTAACTAAATGTGCTCTGATATGGTTTTTACTGGATCACGCGGTGTCTTGAAGACAAAATGTGATTCATCTTTTTTTAATATCAATGCTGTGAATCCCCGTGTCTCTGCCTGTTTTCCTGCTTTTGACCTTCATCTGGGGACAGATTGGGCCTGGCCGCGCTAAGAGCATATCATGTGTTGATAAACATATCATGTGTTGATAAACATGTCATGTGCTTTGTTGAGCTGCAGCTTTTTGCACTCATTCTCTCTCCTGGATGCTGCAACTACATGTTTACGTTGTATTGGTGAAAATTGATGCAATGTTAATAAACCTTCTTGATTCTTGATTCTTGATTCTTGATAACCCAGCAACGTGCCAGCACTGTCAAACAGTTGATCTATCAAAATTATGTTACGATTAAACCATGAGTCAAGAAATAAAGTTTTTTTCTTATATAAAATATCCTTATTATTCCATATGAAGTATCGATGAGGAGAGAAGTTGTGTTTGTAGATGAGTGACCAAGACAAGAAGGCCTGACGGTGAAAATTTGACAGTTTGATTGGGATTTTTTGTATATCAAAATTACAGACCAAAAAGAAGTTCAGACCACCAAGTTTAGAGAAAATATGGAATGGTATGATGTTCCAAATAGAGGTTGGTGAATTAAAAAATTGACGAATCCAATTTATCTTGAAAGTATTATTCAAAGTAGAGAATGATAAACAATTAAGTCCTCCATTTTCATATGAATTACTTCCTGCCGAAATCGAAGGATGCATTCGTGGAACCTTCAAGACGGAGGCTATCCCAGAATTCATAGCGCCAGCAGAGATTTTGCGGGGGGGGTGGGACTTTCTGCGTGCAGGGTCGGGGCTGCTGCGTGTTGTTGAGTCATCAGCTCGTTCTGACAACAACCTCAGCGCGAATATTCATTCAACCTTTATTTAGTCATCTCAAACAACCTCAGCGCGAATATCCATCCATCCATTTTCTTCCGCTTATCCGGGGTCGGGTCGCGGGGGTAGCAGCCTAAGTAGGGAGGCCCAGACTTCCCTCTCCCCAGCCACTTGGAGCAGCTCCTCTGGGGGAATCCCAAGGCGTTCCCAGGCCAGCCGAGAAACATAGTCCCTCCAGCGTGTCCTGGGTCTTCCTCTGGGTCTCCTCCCGGTGGGACATGCCCGGAACACCTCACCAGGGAGGCGTCCAGGAGGCATCCTAACCAGATGCCCGAGCCACCTCAACTGGCTCCTCTCGATGTGGAGAAGCAGCGGCTCTACTCCGAGTCCCTCCCGGATGACTGAGCTTCTCACCCTATCTCTAAGGGAGAGTCCAGCCACCCTGCGGAGAAAACTCATTTCAGCCGCTTGTATCCGAGATCTTGTTCTTTCGGTCATAACCCAAAGCTCATGACCATAGATGAGGGTGGGAACGTAGATCGAAAAATGAGGACTGAGATTAAAAAGAAGGAGTTTCACAAACTCCTTCTTTTTAATCTCAGTCCTCATTTTTTTATCCAATAAAAGACAAACGTAAAATAAGTTTTAACCGTACCGAGTGAGATTCGAACCAGCTTCGAGAAAAGTATCTCTGCACCATTCGTGGGATGATTAACAAGTTGAGCTACTGAACAACTTGCTTTTCATAGGTCCACTCTGGGTTTTAACAGATCGCCCCTCGTTCTTAACAAACAGTAAACTCAGAAACACTATACAGTATATACATGTATTCAGCTTAGTAATATATTTTAGCGGCGTCCCTTCTCTTTCCACACACACCAAGCGCGCACACAAGAACTTCCCACCCATTTCAAGAGAACGCCCCACCCACTTCAATGCCGGCTCTCCTGAAGGCTAGACCGTCCCATTTCAGCAGTTTCGCTCAGCCCACCCGGTCTTGTGAGTGCGTGGCCTACTCGGCCCAGCTAGGCTGGGTCCTCATGAGGACGCAGCCCCTGAATTGAGACACAGCCTCTGACTCTCTAAAAGAAGCTAAGGTACGAGCTAGCTGCTAAGCTAACAGGTCGACCTCAGGAATAAACCTCTGTCTTGTCGAAGCTCCAAAATTCACGGTTGAAACCTGTGCCGTCGTGTAAAAAGTTGTTTTTCTCTACAAAAAGTAGCTGAGAACTTTATGATTCTTTTTGATTTTTTTTATTTAATTACCGGTAAAAGCTTTGTGTGAAAATTGCTAAAGAGCTCAAATCACAGAGTGTCTGCCACGTCACGTCAAGGGGCCTCCCTCCCATTTTCTTAAAGAGACACGAGGCTCAACTATCCATGCTTTGATCCAGAGGACCAGACTTGTTCAGATTTGTCTGCCTGGATTATTGAGCATCGGATACTCATCCTTTGGTCCAGTCTTGTACTGCCATCACGTGGTCAAAAACGGTACTACACCCAAAATAATCAACGTTTCTTCTAAAATTTGACAATTATTGTTAAATTTCAAACAATATTATAGTTTATCGCAATCATTTCTGAGACAATTAATCACCCAGCAAAATGTTATCGTGACAGGCCTAGTGGCAACACTGAAAGGAAAATAAATTGGCTTTCGAGGAGTTTAAAATTTATGTCCAAAAGTCATTGTTACATCTGACCAAACACAAAGTTTCTTACTGTTTCCATTCTGAATCAAACTGGCTTCATTCTTTAGTGGCTCAAAAAATATCTAACACCAACTGCAGTTCTTTCAATATGACAAAAAATAAGGTAATAAAGCAAACCAGTATTGCAGAGGTTTTAAAATTTAGGGATGAAAAATTACGACAATTACAGTACATTTTTGATTACGATTTCATAACGCAGCACAAGAAAAACTGAACTTGCCAAGTTTTTGTCTGTTGGGGAAACAAAAATCAACATTAGGTTCAACATGATTGCTCAAATGTATTAAATATTATTCTGCTCAGTCCAAAATTATTCCCCTCCCCAATGGATACTGTTTACTTTTATTACTACTGCTTACATGTAATTACTACTGTTTACATTTATTTACACTACTTTAATATCTACACCACTGCTGGTACATATACAGTGTGCTCTGAACGGTCTTATTTAGGGATGCCCAATGTGCCTTACTGCATATGCCACTTTTTGCCTCTACAACAACATCAACTACTACCTCATACATATACTGTGTACATTGACTCATACGCTGCTTTGCCACTTTGCAAATGTCAATGCTAGAAACCTTTAGTTTATTTTAGTTATACTTTTTATACTCTTTTTTTATACCACTATGCAAAAAAAAAAAAAAAAAAAAAACACAGGACAGTGTTAGTTTTACTATTTTTATGCTTATGTCTATTATTATATGTTTCAGTGTTTCAATGTTTAGATGTTTACTGTTGCACCGAGGGACTGAGAGAAACGCAATTTCGGTCCTGTGTATGTCCTGCACTGTACATATTGCAGATCTGACAATAAAGTTGACTTTGACTTTTGACTTTTGACTTTAAATTTAAAATGTGTTGCAAAAATTGTGAACTGCTGCCAACAACCACGTGTGCTTTTAATCTATGGAAACAGACAAAGAGACTGAAAATAAGACAAAGGTAACAAGTACAAAAATGCTATATTATTGAGTTAAATAGCAGACAAAACTGCTTTGTTTACATTGAATGCAGACCTGCATTTCAGAGTGCAGGGTTTATAGTGCACTTCAGCCAGACATAGAACTAAAGCTTATTAAATGCATGATTTTGATGCACGGTGCTATAAATGAGAGTGTGAAAACACAGAACATATGCATCATCCATTAGAAATGTGTTCCGATAGATTAGCTATAATAATAACAGGCCGTGCTAAAGGCTAAAGCTAGCTGTGGCTCTTCAACAAAGAGGCGTGCGGCCTGCTCGGGAATGAATGAAGGGCGGTCAGTTAGCAAAACAAGCTAATCCTAAGCTAATCGTTCACTTGTTAGATTCGTCAACAGATGCAAATGTGCGTAAATAACGTCTCATTTCAGACGCTTTCAAGAAAAGAAGACGCAAATAATCTTACTTGCACTTTCAGGATGCAAAGCGTTCGTTTGTTTCCCCAGTCACTCCCACCGGACACAACAGCGGTAAACTTCACACACCGACCACGCGCTTGTTTGACTGAATAGCTGTCTTTAGATATGCCTAAAAATAAAAATAAACTAAAACAAAAGAAAATGCCCTTGTGTGTAAGATAAAATAGTGAATACGTAAAATATATGCTCTACTATATATACACGTATTTTGTACGTCTTTGAGTAAGATATTTACTTTGCTTGGTCTAAACTTAATTGAAAGGTTTTTCTTTCATTTCTCGGTGTTTGGGTCCTCCAAGCTGCAGAAGCTAACAGG